>JAXCGZ010021043.1:57500-72500 GCA_037179515.1 Halocaridina rubra | reverse complement strand
ATAGTAAAAAACATAAATATTAACAGTATTGCACCATGTAAAATACGATACCGGTATAAGCGTTTCGGAAAACGAAAAGGGTCGAACCTACATAAGATAGTACATATTGAAATTTTCATTATTTTATTGATAAAACAAGTATTTCCTAGCCTAAGAGTAATAAAACAGTAAAAAAATAGTAAAAAACATAAATTTTGATATATAACTCACAGTATTAAATAGTAAAAAACATAAATTTAGATATATAACTCACAGTATTGCATCATGTGAAATAGTGTCCGATAGCGTACAATGTATTGGGGTCGCACTTACGTGAGCTAGCATATATATTTAAATTTCCAGTAGTTTCATGATTTTATTGATAAAAACAACCTATTTCTTAGCCTAAGAATAATAAAACAGTACAAAATAATAAAAAACATAAATACTAACAGTATTGCAACATGTAAAATACGATACCGCTATCAGCGTTTAGGACAAAGGCTTGCACCATCCTCCATTGTCTCGCCTCACTCGTTCAGTCTAACTCACGTGTGCGCCGTTCACGTTGTGCTTATTAATACGTTTTACTTGTGATTTTTTTCACTCGCATATTTTAACCTTTGCAATGCCTCCCAAGCATCCTTCATCTTCTAAGGCTTCTTGTAGTGAGCCCAAGTAGCATAGGAAAATGTTAACCATAGCAGATAAGGTGAAACTCTTAGATATGTTGAAAGAAGGAAAAAGGTTTACGGATGTCGGCCGCTATTTTGGCCTCAATGAATAACAGCCGTAAAGCTGTTATTAGCTGCGGAATAATTTCCTCTGGCGTCTACGAACTCATTACCACCTCTTTCACGGTAAGTTTACCTATCACGTACATATAAATTTACGTTGCATGCTGTTATTTATAAAGTAAAGGGTAGTTTTTTAACAGTGCAGGGAGGGTTTATACAGTAAACGTAAAAATAATTGTAAAATACCTATGTACATGAGTATATCATATAAATTTATGCTTGCATGCTGTTATTTATGAAGTAAAGGGTGGTTTGTTAACAGTACATGGAGGGTTTATACAGTTTATACGGTGTAAACGTAAAAATAAATTGAACTATCTATGTACATATAGGCTGATCCTACTCCGCGATTTTCCTGTCTCGCGCCGGGTCCTGGAACCGAACCTTCGCGATAATTGAAGGAACACTGTATATATATATATATATACAATGTTACCTCGGTTATTCGCGCTTCTTGGTTCGCGTTCTCACTCTATTGCGTTTTTTTTTTTGGATAAATTATTATTTTATTTTATGGGTATATGCAAAAATATTAAAATACTGAAATTTTTTTTTTTTCAGTATTTTAATTTTTTTATTGAAATTTACGTTGCGTGCTGTTATTTATAATGTAAAGGGTGTTTTTTTAACAGTGCAGGGAGGGTTTATACAGTTCGTAAACGAAAAAATAATTGTGAATGAGTATGTGTCACGTCATCATCACCTCATTCATCGTAATTTTATCTATCACTTTCATAAAATTTACGTTGCTTGCCATTATTTATAATGTAAAGGGTGTTTTTTTAACAGTGCAGGGAGGGTTTATACAGTACGTAAACAAAAAAATAATTGTAAATGTGTATGTATGTCACGTCATTATCACCTCATTCACCGTAATTTTATGTTTCACTTTCATAAAAATTTACGTTGCTTGCTGTTATTTATAATGTAAAGGGTGATTTTTTAACAGTGCAGGGAGGGTTTATACAGTACGTAAACGAAAAAATAATTGTAAATGAGTATGTATGTCACGTTATTATCACCTCATTCACCGTAATTTTATCTATCACTTTCATAAAAATTTACGTTGCTTGCTGTTATTTATAATGTAAAGGGTGTTTTTCTAACAGTGCAGGGAGGGTTTATACAGTACGTAAACGAAAAAATAATTGTAAATGAGTATGTATGTCACGTCATTATCACCTCACTCACCGTAATTTTATGTATCACTTTCATAAAAATTTACGTTGCTTGCTGTTATTAATAATGTAAAGGGTGATTTTTTAAGTGCAGGGAGGGTTTATACAGTACGTAAACGAAAAAATAATTGTAAATGAGTATGTATGTCACGTCATTATCACCTCATTCACCGTAATTTTATCTATCACTTTCATAAAAATTTACGTTGCTTGCTGTTATTTATAATGTAAAGGGTGTTTTTTTAACAGTGCAGTGAGGGTTAATACAGTACATAAATGAAAAAATAATTGTAAATGAGTATGTATGTCACGTCATTATCACCTCATTCACCGTAATTTTATCTATCACTTTCATAAAAATTTATGTTGCTTGCTGTTATTTATAATGTAAAGGGTGTTTTTTTAACAGTGCAGGGAGGGTTTATACAGTACGTAAACGAAAAAATAATTGTAAATGAGTATGTATGTCATGTCATTATCACTTCATTCACCGTAATTTTATCTATCACTTTTATAAAAATTTACGTTGCTTGCTGTTATTTATAATGTAAAGGGTGCTTTTTAACAGTGCAGGGAGGGTTTATACAGTGTAAACGTAAAAATATATTAAAATATTTATGTACATATAGGCGGATCCTACTTCGCGGATTTCCTTTTTCGCGCCGGTTCCCGGAACCGAACTACCGCGATAAGTGAGGCAACACTGTGTATATATATATATATATATATATATATATATATATATATATATATATATATATATATATATATATATATATATATATATATATATATATATATATATATATATATATATATATATATATATATATATATATATATATATATATATATATATATATATATATATATATATATATATATATATATATATATATATATATATATATATATATATATATATATATATATATATATATATATATATATATATATATATATATATATATATATATATATATATATATATATATATATATATATATATATATATATATATATATATATATATATATATATATATATATATATATATATATATATATATATATATATATATATATATATATATATATATATATATATATATATATACACCTAGTTCGTAATCTGCGAAATTGGAATAACGCCCCTAAGAAATAATAGCAAAAAATACGAAATTCACGAATAATGCCCATGCAAAAAAAAACTTTTTTTTTCTTTTCATTTTAGTAAATTATTGACCGCCTTGGAGGCACTTTTTTGCCATCCTCCTCCTCTTTTACCCCTTAATGCATTCAGATATTATGAAGATAATGGAAAAAAGCTCTAAGAATAAACAGCAAGCAAGCTTTTGGTAGAATATCATCATTGAAATAGCGTGCGAGGGTGCATTAGTTGATGCGGAAGTGGCAAAACGTTTGTGGATAGAAATTCATTCTCCCGCATCCTCCTCCTCCTCTACCGCTTAATACGATCAAATGTTATGGAGAGAATTGAATAAAGTATAAGAACAAACAGCAAACAAACTTTCGATATAATATCGTCAGGGAAATAGCGTGTAGAGAATATATATATTTCATTTAAGTTTCCCGTGTACAGTACGATATATGTTTTCTTTGTAACGAATTGTATAGTTTTCTTTTTATCTCAACTGACTTCGTTTACGTTAATATTTTCTGCAGCATGGTCGATATGTAAAGAAGATGGAATAATGTTTAGAACCAAGAATTATTATTAGTACTATAATCTTCAAAATTAGATAAACCCCAAATAGGGAGAGTAAATAAATATTTCATTAGAAAGATATTGTGCATGATTAGTGATAAGCATCAGCTGATACTGAAGCAGCAAAACGTTTGCTGGTAGAGGTTCGTTCTCCCGCATCCTCCTCCTCTTCTACCGCTTAATGCGATCGAATATTATGAAGAGAGTTGACAAAAAGCATTAAGAACAAACAGCAAACAAACTTTCGATAAAATATCGTCAGGGATATAGCGTGCGAGGGTGCATCAGCTGATACGGAAGTGGCAAAACGTTTGTGGATAGAGGTTTGTTCTCCCGCATCCTCCTCGTCTTCTACCACTTAATGCGATCAAATGTTATGGAGAGAATTAAAAAAAAAAGTATAAGAACAAACAGCAAACAAACTTTCGATATAATATCGTCAGGGAAATAGTGTGTAGAGTATATATATATTTCATTTAAGTTTCCCATGTACAGTACGATATACGTTTTCTTTGTAACGAATTGTATAGTTTTCTTTTTGTCTCAACTGACTTCGTTTACGTTAATATTACGTGCAGCATGGTCGATATGTAAAGAAGATAGAATAATGATTAGAACCAGGAATTATTAATAATACTATAATCTTGAAAATTATATAAACCCCAAATAGGGAGAGTAAATAGATATTTCATTAGTAAGATATTGTGCCTGATTAGTGATAAGCATCAGCTGATACTGAAACAGCAAAACTTTTGCTGATAAAGGTTCGTTTTCCCGCATCCTCCTCCTCTGCTATCGCTTAATGGGATCGAATATTATGAAGAGAATTGACAAAAAGCATTAAGAACAAACAGCAAACACTCTTTTGATACAATATCATCAGGGATATAGCGTGCGAGGGTGCATCAGCTGATACTGAAGCGGCAAAACATTTGCAGATTGAGGTTCGTTCTCCCGCATCCTCCTCCTTTTCTACCGCTTAATGCGATTGAATGTTATAAAGAGAATTGAAAAAACACTAAGAACAAACAGCAAGCAAACTTACGATATAATATCGTCAGGGAAATAGCGTGTAGAGAATATTTATATTTCATTTGTTTCCCATGTATAGTACGATATACGTTTTTTTGTAACGAATTGTATAGTTTTCTTTTTGTCTCAGCTGAATTTGTTTACGTTAAGATTTCGTGCAGCATGGTCAATATGTAAAGAAGATAGAATAATGTTTAGAACCAAGAATGATTAATAATACTATAATCTTGAAAATTAGATAAACCCCAAATAGAGTGAGTAAAAAAATATTTTATGAGTAAGATATTGTGCCTGAATAGTGATAAGCATCAGCTGAATCGGAAGTGGCAAAACGTTTGCTGATAGAGGTTTGTTATCCCGCATCCTCCTCCTCATCTACCGCTATCGAATATTATGAAGAGAATAGAAAAATAGCATTAAGAACATACAGCAAACAAACCTTCGATATAATATCATCAGGGAAATGGCGTGTGAGGGTGCATTAGCTGATGTGGAGGCAGCAAAACGTTTGTGTCCTCGTACTCACCGCCACCATCCACGTCCCAGTGTATGCCTGTTGCCCACCGCATAATTGAGTGCATTAATTTTTTTACTGTACAGTAAATCTATATATCTTATACTGTACACTATTTGCATGTTAATATAAATAACTGCAGGTCTTTCTGCTTTGTTATGTACTAATAAAATATGTTTTACATATCTTATATTTTTGGTATAGTGTGTATATGGACGGTTGTGGAACATATCAATGCCCATTATCATTGTTTCGCATGGAAAATGATTCGTTAAAGTACGCGAAAATTACAATACGCGGCACTTCTGAAAACCTATCTTTGCGTTATTCTAAGAACTAGGTATATATACACAGTGTTGCCTCACTTATCGCGGTAGTTCGGTTCCGGGACCCGGCGCGAACCCAGAAATCCTTGGTGTAGAGATCAGCCTATATGTACATAGATATTTTAATGTATTTTTACGTTTACACTGTATAAACCCTCCCTGTACTGTTAAAAAAACACCCTTTACATTATAAATAACAGCAAGCAACGTAATTTTTTTCTGAAAGTGATAGGAAAACTTACCATGAATGAGGTGATGATGACTTGACATTAATAGGTTCCATATTTAACAATAATTTTTACGTTTACGTAAAATAGCGGCCGACATCCACAAACTTTTTTCCTTCTTTCAACATATCTAAGAGTTTCACTTTATCTACAGTGGTTAACATTTTCCTTTGCCGCTTAGGCTCACTACAAGAAGCCTTAGAAGATGAAGGATGCTTGGGAGGCATTGCAAAGGTTAAAATATGCGAGTAAAAAAATCACAAGCAAAACATATTAATAATAATAAGCACAACATGAATGGCGCACACGAGTGAGGCGAGACAATGGAAGATGGTGGAAGCCTTTGTCCGAAATGCTGATAGCGGTATCGTATTTTACATGTTGCAATACTGTTAGTATTTATGTTTTTTACTATTTTTTACTGTTATATTATTCTTAGGCTAAGAAATAGGTTTTTTTTAACAATAAAATCATGAAACTACTGGAAATATAAATATATATGCTAGCTCACGTAGCTTCGACCCCAATACATTGTACGCTATCGAACACAAGCAAAACGTGAGTTAGACTGAAGGAGTCTTTGTCCAAAGCGCTGATAGCGGTATCGTATTTTACATGTTGCAATACTGTTAGTATATATGTTTTTTACTATTTTTTACTGTTTTATTATTCTTTGGCTAATAAATACGTTTTTTTATCAATAACATCATGAAACTACTGGAAATATAAATATATATGCTAGCTCACGTAGCTGCGACCCCAATACATTGTACGCTATCGAACACTATTTCGTATGATGCAATACTGTGAGTTATACTGTACGTACATATATCATTCAGTTATTAGTACAATGTATATTAATTTAAAATTCATCTACTTATTTGATGATTGTACAAAATCTATTGTATTTATTCACTGTAATTCGGACCTAATATTCCTTTTGTAAAGATTATACTGTACTTTTCAAAAGAGGTGGTCAATAAACGTATCTATCTATCTATCTACATTTATGTTTTTACTATTTTTTACTGTTTTATTATTCGTAGGCTGGGAAATAATTTTTTTTTATCAATTAGATAATGAAATTGTTTTTTCAATATAAAAAAAGGAAAATACTGAGAATTTTTATTTTATTTTAATATTTTTGCATATAACCATGAAATAAAATAATAATTTATCCAAAAAAAAAGCCGCGATAGAGTGAGAAAGCAAACCAGGAAGCGCGAATAACTGGGGTAACACTGTATTTATATATATATATATATATATATATATATATATATATATATATATATATATATATATATATATATATATATATATATATATATATATACACCGTGTTTCCCCCCTTAACGCTGTAGTTCGGTTCCGGGACCAGGCGCAAACCAGGAAAACCGCGGAGTAGGATCAGCCTATGTGTAAATAGATATTTTAATTTATTTATACGTTTACACTGTATAAACCCTCCCTGTACTGTTAACTAATCTCCCTTTACATTATAAATGACAGCAAGCAACGTAATTTTTTATGAAAGTGATAGAAAAACTTACCGTGAATGAGGTGATGATGACGTGACATACATAGGTACAGTATTTTACAATAATTTTTACGTTTACGTAAAATGGTGGCCGACATCCCCAAACTTTTTTCCTTCTTTCAACATATCTAAGAGTTTCACTTTATCTACAATGGTTAACATTTTCCTTTGCCGCTTAGGCTCACCACAAGAAGCCTTAGAAGATGAAGGATGCTTGGGAGGCATTGCAAAGGTTAAAATATGCGAGTAAAAAAATCACAAGCAAAACATATTAATAATAAAAAGCACAACGTGAGCGGCACACACGAGTGAGGCGAGACAATGGAAGATGGTGGAAGCCTTTGTCCGAAACGCTGATAGCGGTATTGTATTTTACATGTTGCAATACTGTTAGTATTTATGTTTTTACTATTTTTTACTTTTTTATTATTCTTAGGCTAAGAAATACGTTTTTTTTATCAATAAAATCATGAAACTACTGGAAATATAAATATATATGCTAACTCACGTAGCTGCGACCCCAAAGCAAAACGTTTAATAAGCACAACGTGAACGGCGCACACGTGAGTTAGACTGAACGAGTCTTTGTCCGAAACGCTGATAGCGGTATCGTATTTTATATGTTGCAATACTGTTAGTATTTATATTTTTTACTAATTTTTACTGTTTTATTATTGTTAGGCTAATAAATACATTTTTTTTTTATCAATAAAATCATGAAACTACTGGAAATATAAATATATATGGTAGCTCATGTAGCTGCGATCCCAATACATTGTACGCTATCGAACACTATTTCGCATGATGCAATACTGTGAGTTATACTGTACGTACATATATCATTCAGTTATTAGTACAATGTATATTAATTTAGAATTCATTTACTTTTTTGATGATTGTACAAAATCTATTGTATTTATTCATTGTAATTTGGACCATATATTCCTTTTTAAAGATTATGCTGTACTTTTCAAAAGAGGTGGTCAGTAAACGTATATATCTATCTATCTAAATTTATGATTTTTACTAATTTTTATTGTTTTATTATTCGTAGGCTGGGAAATAAATTTTCTTTTATCAATTAGATAATGAAATATGTTTTTTCTATAAAAAAATGAAAATACTGAGAATTTTTTTTTTTTTAATATTTTAATATTTTTGCATATACCCATAAAATAAAATAATAATTTATAAAAAACAAAATGCGATACAGTGAGAACGCGAACCAAGAAATGCGAATAACCGGGGGAACACTGTGTATATATATATATATATATATATATATATATATATATATATATATATATATATATATATATATATATATATATATATATATATATATATATAAGAGAGAGAGAGAGAGAGAGAGAGCAGTGACCTCAACCCACGAACGTAATCCGTTCCAAAAAGTGTTCTTGGGTTGGAATGTTCATGGGTTGGATTTAAATTTCCCCATTGAAAAGCATGTAAATGCAATTAAGCCATTCCAGATCACCACAAATATTTATTTGAAAATTTGTTGAGTCATGAAAAACAAGAAATATAATACAGGTTGTAAGCAACATACTCTTAAAAAGGAAAATAACATTAATAATTAAGGAAAATAAAATTAATAATAGAAATACAGTTCTGTATTTGCCTTTGTGGATGATTGTTGCTGGCATACATGGATGGTGGTGGAGGAGGAGGGGGTTAATTTTTGGAAGGAGAGTCCCCTTCCATAAAAAAATTAGGGAACTCTTCCAATACAGGCTGTATTTCTAGTGTATTTTCTTTCTTTTCTCTTTTGGAACGTGCTTCCCTGCCTACTGGGACAAGGAAACAATCCAGAGGAATTTGTCCTTTTCTAATTTAGTAAATTTTTCTAAAAATATTCATCACATTGTCATTTACCATATTCACTACTCTATTGCCTGGTGTTTTATCTGGGTGATGATTTTCAATAAAAGCCTGCACATCATTCCACTTACTAAAAATCTGTGTACATTCTTCACTGGACACCTTTACCCTCTCATCCCCTTCCTCCAGTGACTGCTCCTCTTGGAGAATCTTCACCTGTTCACGTTGCTACTCTGTTAATTTATCCATGGTAAGTTCTTCTATGTGGTCCTCCACTAGCTCCTCCATATCCTTCTCATTGACCTCCAAGCCCAGACTTTTGCTCGTGGTCACATTTCATTCACAATTTGAATAGCTAACTCCTGCTTGAAGCCTTCAAAGTCTCTATCAGTCACACAACCTGGCCAAAGTTTCCTCCAGGCAGAGTTAAATGTACGATATGAGGCCTCCTTCCATGCTTTCTCAATGAGGCCACTGCAGTGGAGGATATTAAAGTGGTCGTTCCTGAAATCATGAAGGGTAAGATCCGTGTCTTTGGTGACCTCGAAACACCTGGCAAACAGACCCTTCGTATACAACTTATTAAAATTAGAGTGGTGTTGGGAGGCAGAAATTTTACTTTAATGTATAACGAGATCTTCCACACCTGGAGGATGGGCAGGAGCATTATCCATTATAAGGAGACACTTAAGGGGCAAATAATTTTCCTCAAGATATTTTTTCACTGCTGGCGCAAATACTTCAATCAACCACTCTAGGAATAAAATCTGCATGACACAAGCTTTTGGATTTGACCTCCACATTGCTGGAAGGCTAGCCTTCAATACGTTATTGCGTTTAAACACACTCTGATTTTCAGAGTGGTAAGCTAAAGAGGCTTGATCTTACAGTCCCCACTAGCATTAGTGCAAAATAAAAGAGTAAGCCTGTCTTTCATTGGTTTGTGGCCAGGCAGTGAGTTCTCCTCTTGGGTTATGTAGGTTCTTTTGGGCATTTTCTACCAAAAGAAAATCTTTTCATCATAATTAAAAACTTGTTGCGGGATATAACCATCATCTACGATATATATAGCGAATTCCTTCACGTAAGAAGCCGTTGCTTTTTGGTTGGAACTAGCCACCTCTCCATGTCTAATGACTCTGTGAATCCCAGTTCGGTGCCAAAAATGTTCAAACCAGCTTCTGGCTTTAAATTCCTCCAGTTTAGCACCACTAGAACTTGGAGAGTTCGCTACTAAATCATGGTGGATTTGCATAGCCTTAGCACATATTATAGCCTCTAATACTATCCCCAACCAGCTGTTCTTCATTTGTCCACAACAATAATAATTTTTCTACCCCTTCTATTACTTTTGACCTTTTCTTCTTTTTTATATTTACTCCCTCTTAGCCACGTCAGCTGCCTTTAAAATGTCTTTATTCTTTAAAATAGTACAGATTGTCGATTTCGCCATGTTATGCTGCGTGGCGAGATTGAACACACGCATTCCAATTTCATGTTTTAAATTATTTCTTTCTTCGTTTCCACTGTTATGCGTCTGGGGTGTTTGACGCCAATATCGCTAACACTTTTAACTTTTTTAGGAGCCATAATAAGGGCTACATTTAAAGTAAAACAATGGAAAATAAGCAAAAACTACGATCAGATCATGAACGAACCACACAGTGTGGGCAATAATGCATAACTGAAAGCGGTCGAGTGGTACACATGGTGGCTTGTCCAACACATTTGTGTTCGTGGGTTAGAATTTATTCATGGGTTAGGGTCAAAATTTGTTCAAAATTTTGTTCATGGGTTGGTTTGTTCGTATGTACAGGCATTCGTGGGTTGGGGTCACCACTGTAAAATATATATATATATATATATATATATATATATATATATATATATATATATATATATATATATATATATATATATATATATATATATATATATATATATATATATATATATATATATATATATATATATATATATACACACAGTAATCCCTCGCTATTTCGCGGTTCACCTATCGCAGATTTTTTGGGCAAAAAAAAAAAAAAAAAAAAAAAAAAATTTATAAGATTATTGTGACACCAGGATGGACCAAAAAATTATAAAATAAACCAGCCTTTATCAGGGTGTCAAGAGAAACAGATGGAGAGTGTAATGACCTGTCAGATGTGAATGGATTACAAAAGATGTGTAATGAATATCCAGCTCTCTGCTGGGTTTTAATATACCTCTGCATTACATTCATGATGTCTATTCCAATAATTCTCCTTAGATATTATTATTAATATTATTATTATTATTGGCAACAATAATTTTCCTTTGATAATGATTGTGGAGATTATCATCATCATTTTTATTATTATTATTATTATTACTATTAAGGGCTCATCATTGTTTGTACTTCTGTTGGTTTATTTACTTTAATAATTGTGTACAGTACCCCTCCCTAGTTGGCTGGGACAAAAAGAGTGTGGGGGGTTGGGTAGAGTAGAATGTTGGAGAGAGAGAGAGAGAGAGTCAAAGTCAAAGTCAAAGTCAAAAACTTTATTCCATCAAAAATGGCTATTACATGATAATTAATCTAATTACAAATTGCAATGTAAAATGTCAAAATAAAACTAATGAAATTTGCAAAGCACAAAATCACAAAATTTACACATGATAATTAATCTAATTACAAATTACAATGTAAAATGTCAAAATAAAACTAATGAAATTTGCAAAGCACAAAATCAAAAAATTTACACATTAAAATATGCATACATACACTTCGTTTACCCAATGGGAGGATAATAATGAGACTAAAATCACTTATTAAGTAGGTGATTTAAAAGATGAGATTTAAGTGAGGGTAATGTTTGGCAACTTCTTAAGTTTGCGGGTAAAGAGTTCCAAAGTCTCGGGCCTATTACATTTAAGGCTCTTGCCCCAATATCAGTGGAAGTTCTGGGCACGTAAAAAGAATTCTGATATCTGGTGTTGACGTTATTGATACGCACTTGATTAACTGTTGGCAATGAGAAGAGCCATTCCGGTAATATTCCATGATTTATTTTAAAAACTAAAAGACAGATATTATATATGAACTTCATGTCCATCCTTAGCCAACCCAATCTCTCAAAGAGGGGAGTCACGTGATCATGTTTATGCACCCCCCCTATGGCAACTCTTGCAGCAAAATTCTGGAGCCTTTTCACTCGTAACATCTGGGTCTTAGTCGTGGAACCCCAAACACTCAGACAGTAGTTGAGAATACTTAAAATCAATGTTTGTACTACAATTACCCTACAATCAGGCTCGAATCTTTCATAGACTCTGTTCAAGTAAATAAGGGTCCCGTTCACTTTTTTATGTAGTTCATCGATATGAAAATTAAATGTCATGGTACTGTCCATAATAACTCCTAGATTTTTAACCTTATTAGATGGGAAGAGTGAAACATTGTTGAAATTTATACTGATGTTCTCAGGAATGCGGGACAGGTATTGATTTGATCCAAAAATAACGAATTTAGTTTTATTTTCGTTCAGTAAAAGACCATTACTGTTAAAATAACTTTTGGCACAGTTTAATATATCTTCAGCCCTTTTTAAGATTTCAGGAATTCTATCAATGTCACCAGTAAGCATAATCTGGGTGTCATCAGCATACATAACAAGTAGGCAATCTCTTATAAATTGAGGTAAATCATTAACATATATTAAGAAAAGCAGAGGACCCAAAATTGAACCCTGAGGAACGCCAAAACTAATATCTAAAGAAGAAGAGAGAGTCGAGCCCATTCGAACTGATTGAATTCGATCTTTCAGATAATTTTCGAACCAAAATGAGTCAACATGAACTTTGGAAAGTTTTCTCATTAGAATTTGATGGTGTACACTGTCAAATGCTTTAGACAAATCTAACAATAATAAAAGTGATATTTTCTTATTTTCAATATTACTATAAATTTTATCAGTAATTTTAAGTAGGGCCGTCTCGGTCGAAAGTTTAGGCCGAAAACCGTGTTGTTCTTCACATAATAGACAATTTGATTCAAGGAAATTTATTAACTGGGTGGCAACTACCTTCTCAAGTATTTTAGACAGAATGCTGAGAAGAGAGATTGGCCTATAATTTTCAACATTATTAGTATCTCCACTCTTAAAAACGGGGATGATATAGGGATGCTTCCAGAGGTTAGGATAACTGCCTGTAACAATGGATGTATTTACAATGACTAAAATGAAAAATACTGTAACTGGCAATGAGTCAATTAGGAAGCGAAGTTGTATCCCATCGGAACCACAAGAGTTTGTTGGTTTGAGGTTCTTTATGATAAGAATAAGTGTGACTAAATCGATTGGGTGCGGTCTAAAATTATTGATAATACTTCTTTCAGCTTGAGGCTGGCAATTATGTGGTTGATTAATAATCAAGTCATTATTATCTTGGGACTTTTCATATGTGGACTTACCTATTTCAGCAAAATACTTATTAAAATCATTCACTCGCTTTTCCACATTATCACTGAGAAGGTCAGAATTTTCTAAGATTTCCTTATTTGCAGGAATTATTCTTTTTATAACATTCCAAGTTCCTTTGATATTTCCCTTATACTTGGAAAATTCTTCCCTGAAATGATTTTTCTTCTTTTCGGACAACATTGTTTTAGTAAGGTTTCTTTCTCTTCTATAGGCTCTTTCCATCTCGGAGTTTTGTCTATCAGATTTAAATTGCCTTAGGAGGTCATCTCTCTTTTTCATTTGCTCTTTTAACTGAGAGTCAATCCACGGGGCAGGAGGGCGTGTCATGACTTTGGTTGTAAGAGGGGCACATTCATTTAAACATCTCGTAAAAACATCAGTAAAAGTAGAAACTTGATAATTTACACAATCTGTAGTTAGTATTGAATTTAAAATGTTGTATTCATTAAGAAGAGTGTCGCAGAAACAATTTTGAGAATAATTCTCAAGAGATCGGAAAGTTTTAACAATTGGCGGTCTCTTTTCCTTCCTGACATTAACTGTAGCTATTAGAAGCTCGTGGTCTCCTACAGGACAAGGTAAGACATCGTGGTGAACTATAAAACTAGGTGTATTGGTAATTATAAGATCAATTAGGCTGGAGGAATTAGCGGTGGTACGGGTTGCTTTATTCACAAGCTGATTTAAGTGGAGGGATTGAATTAATTTCCCCATTTTATTATTAGGAAGAAGGAGATTATCATTGAAGTCGCCTATAATAATGAGAGGTTTGCTCCTCAAACAGACCGACCGAAATACCTCGGAGATGTAATCAAAGGTGTCGTTGAGTGCATGTGGGTGTCTATATACACATCCCAGGATGAATGAAGGGGATTTCCTACTCTGAACAGTCAACCAAATGTCTTCGAGATGAGGAGGTCGCTCGACTTCAGGGGTCTTTAATAGGGAGACCGTTAGATGATTTCTTACATACACCCCCACACCCCCACCCCTACCGCCATCAAATCGATAAAAAGAATATTCAGGTATAGCAACAAAACCAGACTGCATATTAGCTTGGAGCCAAGTTTCACAAACACACATTATATCCACGTTATTTTCTCTGATCATTAGTGCAATATTTTCGAAATTACCCAAAAGAGAGAGAGAGAGAGAGAGAGATCTTTAATTAACTCTTGTTCATTCAACCAAAACTACATTATTTATTGTAAAAATAATGGATTATTACAAATTCGTAATAATAATGATATTAATAATAATAATAATAATCTCCACAATCATCATCAAAGGATAATTATTGTTGAAAATAATAATAATAAAAATAATAATAATAATAATAATAATAATAATAATAATAATAAGATCTAAGGA
>JAXCGZ010021043.1:45000-52500 GCA_037179515.1 Halocaridina rubra | reverse complement strand
TACTACTACTACTACTACTACTACTACTACTACTACTACTAATAATAATAATAATAATAATAATAATAATAATAATAATAATAATAATAAGATCTAAGGAAAATTTTTGGAATAGACATCACGAAAGTAATGCAGAGGTATATTAAAACCCAGCAGAGAGCTGGACATTCATTACACATGTTTTATAATCCCTTCACATCTGACAGGTCATTACAAGGGTGATAATTAATAAAGTTTTAAAAATTCATGATCAAACCAGAACTCGTAATGGGTACTGGATTTAAGCTTGATAAATTTAGGTTCAGAAGGGAAATTTGTGAAAATTGGCTTGGTAATATCGTAGATTCCTAGTAGGATAATAAATGCAAATATATATATATATATATATATATATATATATATATATATATATATATATATATATATATATATATATATATATATATATATATATATATATATATATATATATATATATATATATATATATATATATATATATATATATATATATTTATATATATATATATATATATACTTCACCTAACGTCGTTAATTGGTTCCAGGAGAGATGACTTAAGTCGAAAAACGACTTTAATCGAATTAGCTTGTCTCTAGGCTAGCCTAGATATACTGTAGTAGTAGTATAGTTGGATGGGATATGCCTTTTGCAACGGCTCCCAAGTCTTTGCTTTGCTAAATTGTTTGTGCGGTCCTTATTATTTGATTTCTTTTTCTGCAAATTCTTTTTATAAATTTTTTTCTTTCTTTGACGTCTTTTTCACTACAATATCTAAATAACACTATATTAGCAATTATTTCAATTTTCTTTTCTATATATGGTTGTGCTAAAATACTATTCTGTTCTTATTTGTGCATATGCTTCACAAAATAGTAGAAAATGTACTAGGCTCTCTTCACATTGTTCACACGTTGGGCAGGTAGTATCTTTATTTTTAAATATATGTACAGTAAACATATTAATGAACTCTATTATACCGTTGGCAACAGGCTTATCATGGGGGCCAGTGGTGCCAGATAAAGCAGATGTTTTTATTTTCAAATGTATGGTACATTTTAAGATATATATAGTAATTAGAAGATGGTAGTACTGTAATTGAAATAAGAATATACTTTATCTTTAAGATACTTGAAATAACTTACCAGCTTACATGTATGTTTATTATATTTATAATTTCTCTCATATATGTATTCTGGCAACACTGATGGTGGCAGTGAGGACGAGGATGCATACGTTTTGTCACACTTTCCTATCAGCTGATGCGCCCGCACATGCTATTTCCCTGACAATATTATATTAAGAATATGTTTGCTGTTTGTTCTTAATGCTTTTTGTCAATTTTCTTCATAATATCAATTCAAAACAATAGCGGTTTCGCGAGAATGACGAGTGAAGACGCCTAATGGTAGATATTGGAACTACTGTACGTATTTTAATAATATATTTATATGCTTTTATTCTTATTTATTGTACAATAACATGATTTATTTGCTTTTGTTTTTATTTATAGCATTGGGATCCATATCCTCGAACAAAGAAGGTCCTTTTCGATAAATGCAAATGCCTGCAGCATTCTTATTATTATTCGTATTCTTATTCTTATTATTATTATTATTATTATTATTATTATTATTATTATTATTATTATATATTATTATTATTATTATTATTATTATTATTACTATTATTATTATGACTAGTGACGACGCCTTTCGGTAGATATTGGAACTACTGTACGTATTTTAATAAGATATTTATATGCTTTTATTCTTATTTATTGTACAATAACATGATTTTATGTGCTTTTGTTTTTATTTATAGCATTGGGATCCATATCCTCGAACAAAGAAAGTCCTTTTTGATAAATGCAAATGCCTGCTGCATTCTTATTCTTATTCGTATTCTTATTATTATTATCATTATTATTATTATTATTATTATTATTATTATTATTATTATTATTATTATTATTATTATTACTATTATTATTATGACGAGTGATGATGCCTAATGGTAGATATTGGAACTACTGTACATATTTATATGCTTTTATTCTTATTTATTGTACAATAACATAATTTTATGTGCTTTTGTTTTTATTTATTCTCGAACAAAGTCCTTTTCGATAAATGCAAATACCTGCTGCATTCTTATTCTTATTCGTATTTGTATTCGTATTCTTATTCTTATTCTTATTATTTTTGTTATTATCATCATTATTATTATTATTATTATTATTATTATTATTATTATTATTATTATTACTATTATTATTATGATGAGTGACGACGCCTAACGGTATATATTGGAACTATTGTACGTATTTTAATAAGATTTTATATGCTTTTAGTCTTATTTATTGTACAATAACATGATTTTATGTGCTTTTGTTTTTATTTATTGTACAGTAACATGCTTTCATGTGCTTTTAATGGTTTTCTAGTGATATTATGATTCCAACATTTGTAGCGGACAGACATAAAGTTGATTATAATGACGTAAACTTTATTTTTTTATTTTATTTTTCCATATATTTTCTTGAAAACCGAAGTATAATCGAGAACAACGTAACTCGAAACGATCTAAGCCGTGGTATACCTGTGTATATATATATATATATATATATATATATATATATATATATATATATATATATATATATATATATTATATATATATATATATAGTGATCCCTCACTATATCGCGATTCACCTATTGCGAATTCACTGTATCGCATTTTTTTTGGGGGGGGGGAGGAAATAAAAATAAAAGATTATTGTGACACCAGGATGGGCCAAAAAATTATAAAATAAAGCAGCCTTTACCAGGCTGTAAAGAGAATCAGAGATGGAGAGTGTAATGACCTGTCAAATAAGAAGGGATTATAAAAGATGTGTAATGAATCTCCAGCTCTCTGCTGGGTTTTAATATACCTCTGCATTACTTTCATGATGTCTATTCCAATAATTCTCCTTAGATCTTATTATTATTATTATTATTATTATTGTTATTATTGGCAACAATAATTTTCCTTTGATGATGATTGTGGAGATTATTATTATCATCATGATCATCATTATTATTATTATTATTATTATTATTATTATTATTATTAAGGGCTCATCATTGTTTGTACATCTGTTGGTTTATTTACTTTAATAACTGTGTACAGTGCCCCTCCCTAGTTGGCTGGGACAAAGAGAGTGTGGGGGGTTGGGTAAAATAGAATGTTGGAGAGAGAGAGAGAGAGAGAGACATCTTTAATTAACTCTTGTTCATTCAACCAAAACTACATTATTTTTGTAAATATAATGGTTTAATTACAAATTCGCAATAATAATGATTTTAATAATGATAATAATAATAATAATAATAATAATCTCCACAATCATCATCGAAGGAAAATTATTGTTAAAAATAATAATAATAATAATAATATCTAAGGAGAATTTTTGGAATAGACATCATAAGAGTAATGCAGAGGTATATTAAAACCCAGCAGAGAACTGGATATTCATTACACATCTTTTATAATCCCTTCACCAATCCCATATTAATAAAGTTTAAAAAATTCATGATCAAACCAGAACTTGTAATGGGTAATGGATTTAAGTTTGATAAATTTAGGTTCAGAATGGAAATTGGTGAAAATTGGCTTGGTAATACCATAGATTCATAGTAGGATAATAAATGCCAATATATATATATATATAATATATATATATATATATATATATATATATATATATATATATATATATATATATATATATATATATATATTTAATGATGATGATGATCTTTTCTAATCGTAATCCTCTTTGTACTCGTGGAAGAAGTAAAAAAAAAAAATGGGGATTTTTTTTTTCCTTAAGGTGTTCCTACTTCGCGAAAATTCACCTATCGCGACGGGTCCCGGAACCTAACCCTCGCGATAAACGAGGGATCACTGTATATATATATATATATATATATATATATATATATATATATATATATATATATATATATATATATATATATATATTATATATATATATATATATATATAGTGATCCCCCGCTGGATTGCGTTTTCACAGTACCACGGTCTTTTTTTTAGGCAAATTAGTATTTTATTTTTTGGGTATATGCAAAAATATTAAAATATTAAAAAATAATTTTCAGTATTTTCATTTTTTTAAATTGAAAAAAAAACATATTTCATTATCTAATTGATAAAAAAAATTTTATTTCCCAGCCTAGGAATAATAAAACAGTAAAAAATAGTAAAAAACATAAATTACATATACGTACGTACAGTATAACTCACAGTATTGCATCATATAATACTTTATTTCCATTTCAATACAATGGGTATTCGTCAGCCAGGGTAAGCCCCAACCCCCCACTGTGGTGTCCACCCACAGCAGTTCCTGCCAGTAAACAGCTTAAACTCTCGGTCTTGGACGGGAACCGATCTTTCGACCTCATGAATGCGAAGCCAGCGCGTTACCACTGTACGATAGCGTACAATGTATTGGGGTTGCAGCTACGTGAGCTAGCATATATATTTATATTTCCAGTAGTTTCATGATTTTATTGATAATAAAAACTTATTTCTTAGCCTAAGAATAATAAAACTAAAAAATAGTACAAAACATAAATACTAGCTGTATTGCAATATGTCCAATACGATACCGCTATCAGCGTTTCGGACAAAGGCTTGTTCAGTCTAAGTCATGTGTGCGCCGTTCACGTTGTGCTTATTAAACGTTATGCTTGTTTTCGATATCGTACAATATCTTGGGGTCGCAGCTACTTGAGCTAGCATATATATTTATATTTCCAGTAGTTTCATGATTTTATTGATAAAAAACGTATTTCTTAGCCTAAGAATAATAAAACAGTAAAAAATAGTAAAAAACATAAATACTAACAGTATTGCAACATGTAAAATACGATACCTCTATCAGCGTTTCGGACAAAGGCTTCCACTATCTTCCATTGTCTCACCTCACTCGTGTGCGCCGTTCACATTGTGCTTATTAATACGTTTTGCTTGTGATTTTTTTACTCGCATATTTTAACCTTTGCAATGCTTCCCAAGCATCCTTCATCTTGTAAGGCTTCTTTTAGTGAACCTGAGCGGCAAAGGAAAATGTTAACCTTAACAGATAAGGTAAGTTTACCTATCACGTACATATAAATTTACGTTGCATGCTGTTATTTATAAAGTAAAGGGTGGTTTTTTTACAGTATAGGGAGGGTTTATACAGTAAACGTAAAAATAATTGTAAAATACCTATGTACATGAGCATGTCATATAAATTTACGCTTGCATGCTGTTATTTATGAAGTAAAGGGTGGTTTGTTAACAGTACAGGGTGGGTTTATACAGTTTATACGGTGTAAACGTAAAAATAAATTAAAATATCTATATACATGTAGGCTGATCCTACTCCGCGATTTTCATGTCTCGCGCTTGGTCCCGGAACCGAACCCTCGCGATAATGGGGGGATCACTGTTTATAATGATGATGATGATCTTTTCTTATCATAATCCTCTTTGTACTCGTGGAAGAAGTGGGGAAAAAAAAAAAAAAAAAATTAAGGTGTTCCTACTTCGCGGAAATTCACCTATCGCGGCCGGTCCCGGAACCGAACCCCCGCGATAAACGAGGGATTTCTGTATATATATATATATATATATATATATATATATATATATATATATATATATATATATATATATACAGTGGTTACCCCAGCCTACGAATTTAATTCATTCCCAAAATTTGTTTGTGGGTTGGATTTATTTTTCCCATTGAAAAACTTGTAATTTAAATTAATTCGTCCCTTTGTTGATGTTTGTTGTTTGCATGTGTGGATGGTGGTGGGGGAGGAGGAGGAGGACTACTTCTTAGATTTTGCCATGTCTTACTGCGTAGCGATATCAGAAACACGAATACCTCTTTCATACTTAGAAATTATTTCCTTCTTAGTTTCCACTGTTATGCATCTAGGGTGTTTGATGCTGCTGACACTAACACTTTTAACTTTCTTAGTAGCCATAATAAGGGCTAGCTTAAAGGCAAAGTAATGGAATATGAAGCAAGAACTACAAACAGATCACGAACAAACTACACAGCGCGGGCACCAATGCAGAACTGAGAGCTGGCGAGCGGGAAACATGGTGGCTTGGCCGACACATATGTGTTCGTGGGTTGGTTTTTGTTTGTGATTTTTGTTCAAAATTTGTTCAAAATTATGTTCGTGGTTATGTTTGTTTGTGGGAACAGGCATTTGTGGGTTGGGGTCACCACTGTATATATATATATATATATATATATATATATATATATATATATATATATATATATATATATATATATATATATATATATATATATATATATATACACAATGGTGACCCAAACCACGAACTTAATCCATTCCCAAAAACTGTTCTTGGGTTGGATTTATTTTTCCCATTGAAAAGCATGTAAATTCAATTAATCCGTTTCTGTCACAATAAATATTGATTGAAAAAATTTTTTAGTCACGAAAAACCTGAAATATAATAGAGGTTAAATATTTCATCTGTAAAAGGAAAATTACATTAATAATAGAAAGGAAGTCTACTCTATTAAAGTAATCATGTACATAGTCAGGTATACAGTATACACTTGTTGATACCCAGTATAAACTAGCAAAATCCAACACTTAGAAAAAGTTGTTACATTCTCCCACTAATAACAAATACAATAGGAAAGAGTACATGCTGTAGGTAAAAAACCATAATGGAGGTAAGAAACATTACTGTATTTACCTTTGTGCATGATTATTGCTGGCATACATGGATGGTGGTGGGGGAGGAGGAGGTGGACTAATATTTGGAAGGGGAGTCCCCCAAAATCACAAACACTTTTCACCTTCTTAGGAGCCATAATAAGGGCTATATGAAAGGTAAAACAATGGAAAATAAAGCAAGTACTATGAACAGATCATGAACAAACCACACAGCGTGGGCACCAGTGCTGTACTGAGAGCAGGCGAGTGGAACATGTGGTGGCTTGGCCAACACATGTGGTTTGGGGTCAAAATTTTTTCAAAATTTTGTTCATGGGTATAGGTATTCTTGGGTTGGGGTCACCACTATATATATATATATATATATATATATATATATATATATATATATATATATATATATATATATATATATATATATATATATATATACACAGTGATCCCTCGTTATATCGCGTTTTACCTATCGCGAATTCACTGTATCGCGGATTTTGGGCCCCCCCCAAAAAATTTATTTATTTATTTTTTTTAAAGCTTGTTGTGACACCAGGATGGGCGAAAAAATGATAAAATAAAACAGCCTTTATCAGGCTGTAAAGAGAAACAAATATGGAGAGTGTAATGACCTGTCAGATGTGAAGGGATTATAAAAGATGTGTAATGAATCTCCAGCTCTCTGCTGGGTT
>JAXCGZ010021043.1:25000-40000 GCA_037179515.1 Halocaridina rubra | reverse complement strand
TATAATAATTGTTATAGGAGGTATTTAATATTTGATCCTCATTTTTTTATGAAAAGCTTTTAATACATCTTTTTATTTTGGAGATAAAGGCATGAAAAATGTATTAATATTTGGTGTGTTAAAATCTTCTTGGATGAAGGGGCTGCAGTAGCTCATTGGTAGAGCAATCGAATTTGGAAGTGACCAGTGGGGGTTCCATCCTGCCTTCCTGGGTTAGGAAGGGCATCCAGCCTTAATCCACCAGCTCCAACATGTCTTTGTCCACCCCCATTCGAATGAGGACTAATTGTGATGCATAAAATGAAGCATTTTTTGTTATATTCTTCTTGGATGATGAATATCTTTTGTTTGAAAAATATCTTATATTTGGGGTGATGATATAGCATTTTATATTATATATATATATATATATATATATATATATATATATATATATATATATATATATATATATATATATATATATATATATATAATATATATAATATATATAATATATATAATATATATATATATATATATATATATATATATATATATATATATATATATATATATATATATATATATATATATATATATATATATATATATATATATATATATATGTATATATATATATATATATATATATATATATATATATATATATATATATATATATATATACAGTGTTACCTCACTTATCGTGGTAGTTCGGTTCCGGGACCCGGCGCGAACCAGGAAATCCACGAAGTAGGATCAGCCTATATGTACATAGATATTTTGATATATTTTTACATTTACACTGTATAAACTGTCCCTGTACTGTTAACATACCACCCTTTACTTCATAGATAACAGCATGCAAGCGTAAATTTATATGAAAGTGATAGGAAAACTTACCGTGAATGTGATGATGACGTGACATACATACTCATTTACAATTATTTTTTCGTTTACGTACTGTATAAATCCTCCCAGCACTGTTAAAAAAACACCCTTTACATTATAAATAACAGCAAGCAACGTAAATTTTTATGAAAGGGATAGATAAAATTACGGTGAATGAGATGATCATGACCTGACATACATACTCATTTACAATTATTTTTTCGTTTACATACTGTATAAACCCTCCCTGCACTGTTAAAAAAACACCCTTTACATTATAAATAACAGCAAGCAACGTAAATTTTTATGAAAGTGATAGATAAAATTACGGTGAATGAGGTGATGATGACGTGACATACATACTCATTTACAATTATTTTTTCGTTTACGTACTGTATAAACCCTCCCTGCACTGTTAAAAAAACACCCTTTACATTATAAATAACAGCAAGCAACGTAAATTTTTATGAAAGTGATAGATAAAATTACGATGAATGAGGTGATGATGACGTGACACATACTCATTTGCAATTATTTTTTCGTTTACGAACTGTATAAACCCTCCCTGCACTGTTAAAAAAAACACCCTCTACATTATAAATAACAGCACGCAACGTAAATTTTTATGAAAGTGATAGATAAAATTACGGTGAATGAGGTGATGATGACGTGACATACATATGTACATGATAGGTAAACTTACCGTGAATGAGGTGATGATCATCATTCTCGACCCCGGAGGAAATTATTTCGCAGCCAATAAAAGCTTTACGGCTGCTTTTTGGGAGGAGAAGAACATGGTAATGGGGAGTTGCTGTTGGCGTTTCTTCATTTGTTGGAGGATGGCATGGTAAGGAGTCATGGCATCTTTGAGAAAATTACAGAAGGTCACCGAACGAACCATATTATCGTCATATTCCTGCGAGAGTTGTTGGAGTGCTTTATAATGTTCATATATGGCTGCCAAACTTTCGAGTGTAAGGCCAGGTTCTTCAGTTGGTTCGTGCGATTCCTCAAGTTCTTCCTCTTCTTCACTCGCTGATTTCGTCATTTCATCCAAGTCCTCATCACTCAAAGGCTGCGAGTGGCAGTCAATCACTTCATTCACATCTTCGGGAGTCATATCATTAAAGCCTTCTCCTCCTAGCAATGCAGCCAACTTCACAGCTTTCGCAACTGCCACCTTCTGCACCTCGACAGGAGCAAAGCCCTTGTAGTCATGGATGATTTCGGACCACAATTTCTTCCAGCTGGCATTGATTGTGGCCGACTTCATCTCTTTGATTGCTTTCTGAATATTTTTTAGGCATGTGGCAATCGTGTAATTACGCCAGAAAGTCTTCAATGAGAAGTCTTTGTCCGAAACCATGGATTCAACTAGGTTCGCCAGGGCATTTCGTGTGTATAGGGCCTTGAACGCACGAATAACGCCTTGATCCATAGGCTGAATCAGTGACGTCGTATTCGGTGGCAGGAACTCAACTTGAACACCGTCATATTGGAGCTTGGTTGCGTGGCCACCAGCATTATCAATCAAAAGAAGGACTTTAAATTCAAGGCCTTTTTCCATAAGATAAAGTTTTACCTGAGGGATAAAACATTGGTGAAACCAGTCCAATGTGAGGCTTTTCGTGATACAGGCCTTAGGGTTATGCATCCAATACACTGGCAGCAGATTCTTATTCTTGTTCTTCAAAGCCCTAGGGTTCTTTGACTTGTAGATAAGCCCGGGCTTTAACATGAAGCCCGCAGCATTCCCACATATGATGAGGGTAACTCGATCTTTGTGCGCTTTAAATCCCGGGGCTTTAGCTTCTTCCTTGAAGAGAAAAGTGCGTAATGGCATTCTCTCCCAAAATAACCCAGTCTCATCCATGTTGAAGACTTGCTCTGGATCATATTCCCCTTCGGCGATAATTTTCTTGAAGTCATTCTTGACGTAATTTTCCACGGCAGCTGTATCTGCAGAGGCAGCCTTTCCATAAACTGAAACGCTCTTTAGGACATAGCGTTTTTGAAATTTGAAGAACCATCTCCTGCTAGCAATGAACGGTTGTATCCTCGATGGAGAATCGCTGGAGGGTCCTGGTTGTGGGTCGTCGATATCTTCTCCTCTCCACGGTCGCCACTGTCGTTATCGGGTTCATTTGCAGCGAATGTCTCGTACAGCTTCTTCGCCTTTGTTTGTATGATATTGGTGTCTAAGCTGATGTTTTTCTTTCTGCAATCAGCAATCCACAGGGCCAGAGCAGCTTCCATGCGCACTACTGCCTTATTGCCGGGTGATACGAGCCTCTTCGCCGATTTATTAAAAGAAATGCTCGCTGTTTTCCTGATCTTTGCCTCGTCCTTTTTTATGTAACGCACAGTAGATTCATTGAGGCCAAAATAGTGGCCGACATCCACAAACCTTTTTCCTTCTTTCAACATATCTAAGTGTTTCACTTTTTCTACAATGGTTAACATTTTCCTATGCCGCTTAGGCTGACTAGCAGGAGCCTTAGAAGGTGAAGGACGTTTGGGAGGCATTGCAAAGGTAAAATAACGCGTAAAAGCACAATCACAAGCAAAACGCATTAGTAAGCACAACGAGAACGGCGCACATGAGAGTTAGACTGAGCGAGTGAGGCGGCACATTGGAAATTGGAGGGAAAAGCAAACTGCAATGAAAAAGCCAATCAGACCCCATGATACAGAAAATATTGAAAAACAATTCTGTGATTCGTTGTCTCCCGACCTTTCAGCCAATAGCATTCCATGAACTATCTCACGTAGGTGAGAGCCTTTTCGTTTCCGAAACGATAGCGGTATCGTAATTTACATGGTAAAATACTGTTAGTACTTTATGTTTTTTATTATTTTTTACTGTTTTATTATTCTTAGGCTAGGAAATACTTGTTTTATCAATAAAATAATGAAAATTTTAATATTCACTAGGTCACGTAGGTGAGAGCCTTTTCGTTTTCCGAAACGTTGATAGCAGTATCGTATTTTACATGGTGAAATACTGTTAGTACTTTGTTTTTTTTTATTATTATTTACTGTTTTATTATTCTTAGGCTAGGAAATACTTGTTTTATCAATAAAATAATGAAAATTTTAATATTCACTAGGTCACGTAGGTGAGAGCCTTTGCGTTTTCCGAAACACTGATAACGGTATCGTATTTTACGTGGTGCAATACTGTTTACTATTTTTTACTGTTTTATTATTCTTAGGCTAAGAAATACGTTTTTTTTTATCAATAAAATCATGAAACTACTGGAAATATAAATATATATGTTAGCTCACGTAGCTGTGACCCCAATACATTGCACGCTATCGGACACTATTTCGCGTGATGCAATACCCTGTACTGTGAGTTATACTGTACGTACGTATATCTAAATTTATGTTTTTTATTATTTTTTTACTGTTTTATTATTCGTAGGCTGGGAAATAAATTTCTTTTTATCAATTAAATCATAAAAAAAAATTTCAATGAAACATGAAAATAATGATTTTTTTATTTTTTCAATATTTTAATATTTTTGCGTATACCCATAAAATAAAATAATAACTTATCAAAAAAAAAAAAACGCGATAGAGTGAGAACGCGAACCAAGAAACGCGAATAACCGGGGTAACACTGTATATATATATATATATATATATATATATATATATATATATATATATATATATATATATATATATATATATATATATATATATATATATATATATATATATCAAATAAGCACATTACCATATTTTAAAACATGAATAACTTTTACCCCGACTGGGACTTAGTATTACTAAGCCAAGGCGCTATCAACTACACCACAGAAGGTTTTAAAAGGGAAACAGACACTTACAGCTTATATCTGCTATACTAGGAATGAGCGCATTCTATCTGAATACCACTACGTTCATATTACAGTTTCCCCCAGCCTCACTCGTGGTTTCGTTTTCGCATTTAATTTAACCCCCAATCTCATATGGGATCAACAATAAGCACAATAAACATATTACCATAAGTGAAAACATGAATTATTTTTATCCCGACGGGGACTTGAATCTGGGACTTATTATTACTAAGCCAAGGCGCTACCAACTACACCACAGAAGGTCTTAAAACGAAAACAGATCTTACAGCTTATATCTGCTATACTAGGAATTAATGCATTCTATCTGAATGCCACTATGTTCTTATAACAGTTTCCCTCAACCTCACTCGTGGTTTCGTTTTTGCATTTAATTCAACTCCCAATCTCATTCGGGACCTACAATAATCAAATACGCACCTTGCCATATATGAAAACATGAATCATTATTACCCCGACTGGGACTTGAGCCTGGGACTTATAACTACTAAGCCAAGGCCCCACCAACTACACCACTGAAGGTCTTAAAAGGGAAACAGACCTTACAGCTTATATCTGCTATACTAAGAATGAACGCATTCTATCTGAATGCCACTATGTTCATATTTCAGTTTCCCTCAGCCTCACTCGTGGTTTCGTTTTCGCATTTAATTCAACTCCCAAGCTCATTTGGGACCTACAATAATCAAATAAGCACATTACCATATATGAAAACATGAATCATTTTTACCCCGACCGGGACTAGAACCTGGGACATATAAATTACTAAGCCAAGGCGCTACCAACTACACCACAGAAGGTCTTAAAAGGGAAACAGACCTTGCAGCTCATATCTGCTATACTAAGAATGAACGCATTCTATCTGAATGCCACTATGTTCATATTACAGTTTCCCCCAACCTTGGGAGTTGAATTACATGCAAAAATGAAACCACGAGTGAGGTTGGGGAAAACTGTAATATGAACATAGTAGCATTCAGATAGAGTGCATTCATTCCTAGTATAGCAGATATAAGTTGTAAGGTGTGTTTCCCTTTTAAGACCTTTTGTGGTGTAGTTGGTAGTGATTTGGCTTAGTAATTATAAATCTCAGGTTCAAGCCCCAGTTGGGGTAAAAATGATTCATGTTTTCACATATGGTAATGTGCTTATTTGATTATTGTTGGTACCAAATTAGATTGAGAGTTGAATTACATGCGAAAACGAAACCATGAGTGAGGTTTGGGGAAACTGTAATATGAACATAGCGTCATTCATAGAATATGTTTATTCCTAGTATAGCAGATATAAGCTGTAAGGCCTATTTCCCTTTTAAGACCTTCTGTTGTGTAGTTGGTTAGCGCCTTGGCTTAGTAATTATAAGTCCCAGGTTCAAGTCACGGTTGGGGTAAAAATAATTCATGTATTCACATATGATAATGTGCTTATGTAATTATTGTTGGTCCCAACTGAGATCGGGAGTTGAATTAAATATGAAAACGAAACCACGAGTAAGGTTGGAGGGAAACTGTAATATGAATATAGTGGCATTCAGATAGAATGCGTTCATTCCTAGACTAGCAGATATATGCTGCAAAGCCTGGTCGAGGTAAAAATGACACACACACACACACACACGCACGCACGCACGCACGCACGCACGCACGCACGCACGCACGCACGCACGCACGCACGCACACACACACACACACACACACACACACACACACACACACACACACACACACGCGTGCGCACACACACACACACACACACACACACACACCCACACACACACACACACAAAGTAAAAGGAGAGAGGCAGAGAGAGATTATGAGAGGGACATCACCAGGAAGGCTAAAGAAAATCCCAAGCTTTTCCACAGCTTTATCAGAGGAAAACTGAAGGTAAAAGAACAGGTTTTAAGGCTAAAGAGAGCGGATGGAAGCATCACTGAGACGGATGAAGAGATCTGCAAAGAATTGAACAAGGAGTTTCAGTCAGTATTTACAGTAGAAAATACCCCACCCCCTCAGATTGCAGTGATAGAAGCTCAAGGGCCGGTATTAGAGAACATCAACCTTACAGCCACAGAGGTATGCAAAGCGCTGATGGATTTAGATGTTCATAAAGCTACAGGTCCTGATGACATATCCCCTCATGTGCTTAAGAAATGCGCAAACACAATATTAGTGGCACTAAGTATCATATTTAAGGAGTCACTGGAGTCGGGGGAGATTCCAAGATGCTGGAAACAAGCAAATGTGATACCTATCTTCAAAAAGGGAAGGAGGGAAACGGCTCTGAACTATAGACCAGTTTCCTTGACCAGCATAGTGTGCAAAGTTATGGAGAAACTACTAAGGAAACATATCTCTCTTCACTTGGAATCCTTCAACTTTTTGTCAGTGAGGCAACATGGCTTCAGAGAAGGTAGATCAACAGTAACAAACTTATTAGAATTTTATGATGAGGTAAGCCAAATCTTACAGGAAAGAGAGGGCTGGGCAGATTGCATATTCCTAGACTTCCAGAAAGCGTTTGACACTGTTCCACATGGGAGACTTATTAGGAAGCTGCACTCAATGGCTAGAATAGGTGGAAATGTTTTGGAATGGATAAAAACTTACTTAGAAGGAAGGGAACAGAGGGTTAGAGTAAGACACTCAGTGTCTGAATGGAGAAGAGTTAGTAGTGGAGTTCCACAGGGTTCAGTTTTAGGGCCACTTTTGTTCCTTGTATATGTAAATGACCTACCAGAGTCTGTAAATTCATTCATGAATATGTTTGCAGATGATGCAAAGATTGTGAAGAAAGTAAAAAACGAGAACAATGGTAGAGAACTTCAAGAGGATCTAAATAATCTGCATGAGTGGTCAGAAAAGTGGCTAATGAAATTCAATACTTCAAAATGTAAGGTAATGAGAATGGGTACAAGTGCAAGTGGGCCCAAGCTTGACTACTCGGTGGCTGGAGTACAACTTCAAGAGACAGAAAATGAGAGAGATCTAGGAGTAAACATACTGGCAGATTTGTCTCCAGAAATACATATAAATGGCATAGTAAGGGCAGCATATGCATTCTTATCGAATGTAAGGGTAGCCTTCAGGCACATGGACAAGGAAATGTTCAGAAATATTTATGTAAGCTATGTGAGGCCAAAACTGGAATATGCAGCCCCCTTTTGGAATCCGCACTTGAAAAAGCACATAGCTAAGCTTGAAAAAGTTCAAAGACATGCCACGAAACTGGTGCCAGAAATACGCAATCTCAGTTATGATGAGAGGCTGAGGGAATTAGACTTACCATCACTGGAAGCTAGAAGAGTAAGGGGGGATATGGTGACAGTCTTTAAATTCCTTCATGGTTATGATAGAGTGGATAGGGATCGATATTTCGATATGGCTGGCTCTAGAACTAGAGGTCATAGTTTGAAGCTTGGTAAGAAAACTTCTTTGCAGGATGTAAGGAAATACTTTTTCAGTGTAAGAGTAGTTGATAATTGGAATTGGCTAAGCGAGGAGGTAGTTAATGCTATCTCAATCCATAGTTTTAAGGACAGGTATGATAAGTATCACTAAGTCTAAAATGGAACCAATCAGGAGACGGGAAGATACGAGCTTTGGGCTCTTTCCCGTAAACACAATTAGGTAATCTCGCGCGCGCGCACGCACACACACACACACACACACACACACACACACACACACACACACACACACACACACACACACACACACACACACACACACACACACACATGGGAGACTTATTAGGAAGCTGCAATCAATGGCTAGAATAGGTGGAAATGTTTTGGAATGGATAAAAACTTACTTAGAAGGAAGGGAACAGAGGGTTAGAGTAAGACACTCAGTGTCTGAATGGAGAAGAGTTAGTAGTGGAGTTCCACAGGGTTCAGTTTTAGGGCCACTTTTGTTCCTTGTATATGTAAATGACCTACCAGAGTCTGTAAATTCATTCATGAATATGTTTGCAGATGATGCAAAGATTGTGAAGAAAGTAAAAAACGAGAACAATGGTAGAGAACTTCAGGAGGATCTAAATAATCTGCATGAGTGGTCAGAAAAGTGGCTAATGAAATTCAATACTTCAAAATGTAAGGTAATGAGAATGGGTACAAGTGCAAGAAGGCCCAAGCTTGACTACTCGGTGGCTGGAGTACAACTTCAAGAGACAGAAAATGAGAGAGATCTAGGAGTAAACATACTGGCAGATTTGTCTCCAGAAATACATATAAATGGCATAGTAAGGGCAGCATATGCATTCTTATCAAATGTAAGGGTAGCCTTCAGGCACATGGACAAGGAAATGTTCAGAAATATTTATGTAAGCTATGTGAGGCCAAAACTCGAATATGCAGCCCCCTTTTGGAATCCGCACTTGAAAAAGCACATAGCTAAGCTTGAAAAAGTTCAAAGACATGCCACGAAACTGGTGCCAGAAATACGCAATCTCAGTTATGATGAGAGGCTGAGGGAATTAGACTTACCATCACTGGAAGCTAGAAGAGTAAGGGGGGATATGGTAACAGTCTTTAAATTCCTTCATGGTTATGACAGAGTGGATATTGATCAATATTTTGATATGGCTGGCTCTAGAACTAGAGGTCATAGTTTGAAGCTTCGTAAGAAAACTTCTTCGCAGGATGTAAGGAAATACTTTTTCAGTGTAAGAGTAGTTGATAATTGGAATTGGCTAAGCGAGGAGGTAGTTAATGCTATCTCAATGCATAGTTTTAAGGACAGGTATGATAAGTATCACTAAGTATAAAATGGAACCAATCAGGAGACGGGAAGATACGAGCTTTGGGCTCTTTCCCGTAAACACAATTAGGTAATCACACACACACACACACACACACACTCACACACACACACACACACACACACACACACACACACACACACACACACACACACATATATATATACAGTGTTCCCCCGGTTATTCGCGTTTCTTGGTTCGCGTTCTCACTGTATCACTTTTTTTTTTTTTTTTTATAAATTATTTTATTTTATGGGTATATGCAAAAATATTAAAATATTAAAAAAAAAAATTCTCAGTATTTTAATTTTTTTTATTGAAAGAAACATATTTCCTTATCTAATTGATAAAAAAAAATTATTTCCCAGCCTACGAATAATAAAACAGTAAAAAATAGTAAAAAACATAAATTTAGATAGATAGATAGATAGATACGTTTATTGACCACCTCTTTTAAAAAGTATAATCTTTACAAAGGAATATTTGGTCCAAATTACAATGAATAAATACAAAAGATTTTGTACAATCATCAAATAAGTAAATGAATTTTAAATTAATATACATTGTACTAATAACTGAATGATATACGTACGTACAGTATAACTCACATTATTGCATCATGCGAAATAGTGTTCGATAGTGTACAATGTATTGGGGTCGCAGCTACGTGAGCTAGCATATATATTTATATTTCCAGTAGTTTCATGATTTTATTGATTAAAGAAACGTATTTCTTAACCTAAGAATAATAAAACAGTAAAAAATAGTAAAGAGTATTGCACCACGTAAAATATGATACCGGTATCAGTGTTTCGGAAAACGCAAAAGCTCTCACCTATGTGACCTTGTGAATATTAAAATTTTCATTATCTTATTGATAAAACAAGTATTTCCTAGCCTAAGAATAATAAAACAGTAAAATATAGTAAAAAACATAAATTTAGATATACGTACATACAGTATAACTCACAGTATTGCATCATGCGAAATATGTAGTAAGCGTAAAAATAAATTAAAATAATCTATGTACATATAGGCTGATCCTACTCCGCGGTTTTCCTGGTTCGCGCCGGGTCCCGGAACTGAACTACCGCGATAAGGGGGGGAACACTATTTATATATATATATATATATATATATATATATATATATATATATATATATATATATATATATATATATATATATATATATATATATATATATATATATATATATATATATATATATATATACTATATATATAGTTCTTGGAATAACGCGAAGATAGGTTCTCAGAAGTGACGTGTAATGTAAAAATCACGTAATGTAACTGGTCATTTTCCATAAGAAACAATGATAATGGGCATAGATACCTTTCACAACCATACATAGACGCACCATGCCAAAGATATAACAGAAGTAAAACATATTTTATAAGTACATAACAAAGCAGCAAGACCTGTTGCGGTTTTTACTGAAAACAAATAGTTAAGAGCATAAAAGATATTCAGATTCACTGTACAGTAAGCAAATTAACATACTCTATTATGCGGTGGGCAACAGGCATACACTGGGACGTGCATGGTGGCAGTGAGCACGTAACTTAAGTGGTAGAAGAGGAGGAGGATAAGGGAGAACGAATCTTTATCTGCAAACGTAAACAAAGATAAAATAAAAATAAAAATCAAAGCAAGACTAAAAAACTAAAAAAAAAAAAAAATTCATTATGCAATGCCTAAATGTTAAAAACATTCTAGTCACTCTATATACGGTTTGCAACAGGCCTGGGATGAGTGTGGTGGCGGTGAGCACGAGACGTAAGCGGTAGCGGAAGAGGAGGGAGAAGCATTAGAACGAACCCCATATGCAAAAGAAACGAAGATAAAATAAAAACAAGTAACAAAAGCAACACTAAAAAACTAAAAAAAAAATTCGTTATGCAATGCCTAAATTACTGTAACAAAAAAAAATAAAAAAAGATAACACACATTCTACTCACTCTATTATACAGTGAGCAACAGGCATGGGACGAGCATAGTGGCGGTGAGCACTTGACATAAACGGTATAAGAAGAGGAGAACAAACCCCTATCTTCAAAGGTAAAACACAATTAACAAAAGCAAGACTAGAAAATTTTTTCATTATGCAACGCCTGAATTACTGTAACAAAAAAAATATAAAATGCATTCTACTCACAATATATGGTGACCACCAGGTATGGGATGAGCATGGTGGCAGTGAGCACTTGACAGAAGCGGTATTAGAAGAGGAGAACGAACCTCTATCTGCAAACGTAAAAAACAATTAACAAATTCAAGACTAGAAAGCTAAATTTTTTTCATTATGCAATGCCTGAATTACTGTAACAAAAAAAAATATAAAACACCTTCTACTCACTCTATATACGGTGACCAACAGGAATGGGATCAGCGTGGTGGCGGTGAGGGAGGTTTAGTATTAGAACAGGAGAACAAACCTCTGTCTGCAAACTTAAAAAACAATTAACAAATGCAAGACTAGAAAACTAAATTTTTTATTATGCAATGCCTGAATTACTGTAAAAAAAAAAAAAAAATAGAAAACTCATTCTATTCCCTCTATATACGGTAACCAACAGGTATGGGATGAACGTGGTGGCGGTGAGCACTTGACATAAGTGGTATAAGAATAGGAGAACGAATCTCTTATCTGCACACGTAAAAAATAGTTAACAAATGCAAGACTAGAAACCTTAATTTTTTTCATTTTGCAATGCCGGAATCACTGTAACAAAAATAAATATAAAACACATTCTACTCACTCTATATACGGTGAGCAACAGGTATGGGCAGTGCGTGGTGGCGGCGAGCATTTGACATAAGTGGTAGGAGAAGAGGAGAGAGAAGCGTTAGAATGAACCTCTAGCTGCAAAAATAAGTAAAGATACAGTAACAAAAAAAATTAATAAAAGCAAGACGAATTTTTTTTTCATTATGCAATACCTCAATTACAGTAATGATGTAAATAAAAAATATTATACACATTCTACTCACTTTATATACAGCGAGCAACAGACTTTGAGCGTATTTGAGGCGAGCAGGTGATATAAGCGGTAGGAGGAGGAGAATTGAAGGAAGTGGGAGAGCCAACCCCTAGCTGCAAAAATAAAGCTACCATTAAAAATAATGAAAAACAACACTAGAAAACTCATTTTTTAAAATTATGCAATGCCTGAATATAATACTGTAGTATGATATTAAAAACATAACATAAAAAAACGTGAAAGATTACAGAGGTGTACTCACTCTGTGTACGATGGGCATTAGTCATACTGGGATGAGCGGGGTGGTGTTGAGAAGGTGAGTTAAATGGTAGGAGAGGGAGGTGAAGAGGAGGAGGAGGAATGAGGTGAGCTAATCCCTGGTTGTGGTTGGGGTTCATACTGCTTTGATGTGCTGGGCTGAGGGTCATCAAAATCACTTCTTTTGATTGAGAAGTAAGCATCAAGAGTTGCCTGCCGTGGAATCCTCTTTTCTTTTAAAATTTCACTATAGTAGGAAATATTATGCATGACCTTTGTAGTTTTCAAGCCTGCACGCATTATATTAGGATCATCCTTATCCAAAATATCCAAGGCACTCTCTATAAGGTGTTAGAATTGAGTCAATCTACTCACAGTGAGTGATTTCATGGGCTCACAGGAAGTGCTGCTGCCTCGTTTTCCTCCCTCTCCTCATGTTGTTGTTCACTTTCCATGTTGTTCAAATCCTTGGCAGTCAATTCCTTTGTATGGGAAGCAAGAAGAGCATCCACATCCTTCTCATCAACGTTGGTGAATCCCACACGTAGTGCGAGCTGAACGCACTCAAGTCTCGTCCTTGACAACCAATCATTGAGATCAAAACCTGTGAAAAAGTTCACAAATTGTGGGCAAAGCTTCATCCATGCTCCATTTAAACATGACTTTGTAACTTCAGCCAAAGAATCCTTCACATACCATATGGTGTGCTTGATATTAAACTTTCCAGTAATCCCTAACCGCAGTCTTCTTAATGTCTATCACCGAGATATCACGGGCCTCAGGTGCTCTCTCAAGGTCGGTGATGCTGACGTCAGTCTTACTGCTGATGTCTTTAAAAGAATGCTTACAGTAATGAGATTTCAGCATCTGCATTACCCCCTGGTCCATTGGTTGGAGTACGGAAGTTGTATTTGGCGGCAGAAACACTACTTTTATATTCGGATGAAGATCGGCAATTGACGGAGGATGGGATCGAGCATTGTCAAAAAAAGAGAAGAATTTTGAAGGTTAAATCCTGACTCTTGCAATAAACTTTTAATTCGTTTGGGAGACGTTTCAAGAAATAATCTTTAGAAATACTCCCAGTCATCCATCCTTTCCTATTTGAATACCAGTGCACTGGAAGTAACTCTTTATAGTAACCCTTTAGTGCACGAGGATATTCCGAATGATAAATCATTACAGACTTCAGCTTCATGTCACCCTCAGCTGTAGCATCAATCAGTAGGGTAAAGCGATCTTTTGCTGCCTTATATCCTGAAGCACGTTTTTTTTCTATGGAAATATATGTCCTTTCTGGCATTCGTTTCTAGAATAAAGCAGTTTCGTCCATATTGAAAATCTGCTTTGTCGTATATCCCCCTTCCCCCCATGATGGCCTTTAATTCGGCAGGAAACCGTTTTGCCACCTCCGTATCAGCTGATGCGCTTTCGCCTTGTATTTTTCGGTTGGAATAACCAAACCTACGCTGAAAATTAGTAAACCAGCCAGAGCTAGCTGCAAAGGGTTTTACTTCTTCGCCTTCCACCTGGAATTTCAAATGCTCATAAATCTCACACGCTTTATCCCTGACGCTATTATATAGTAAGTTTGTTTGCTGTTTGTTCTTAATGCTCATCCACGTACTTAGCATTTTTTCCATTCTCTCATATGAACACTTAGCTGCAGTTAAACTAACACCAGCTTATGCACTTTTCTTTATTTTTTCTGCATTTTCACGGATACTGTGCAGCGAGCTTTCACTGAGATGCATCACCCGTTTAATGGCCACCATACTCTCAGCACGCTCTCATAAAGAGGCAACACTTGATTTATTGCCTTTCTCGCTCTTTTGGGAGTAGAAGCACTTCCACAATCTTTTTCTGGGCGTTTACTGGCCATGATAGTACAGTATATAATCTGTAAAATAAAAAGCACTGGAAACACAAACCTTAACACGAACACAGTTAGAACAACAATATATCCACGCAGTATGCTGGGTAAAGAAACACTGAAGGACATGGCAGCATGGTGGGAAAGTGCCTCCAAGGCGGTCGCTTATTTACTAAAATGAAAATTTTTTTTTCAAATTTTTTGCGCTGGCGTTACTCGTATATTTCTTATTTTTTTACTATTATTTTTTGGGGACGTTATTCCAATATCACATATTATAACACGTAAAAAAAGAGCTGAGTGTATATATATATATATATATATATATATATATATATATATATATATATATATATATATA
>JAXCGZ010021043.1:0-22500 GCA_037179515.1 Halocaridina rubra | reverse complement strand
AATAATAATAATAATAATAAGATCTAATGAGAATTTTTGGAATAGACATCATGAAAGTAATGCAGATGTATATTAAAACCAAGCAGAGAGCTGGATATTTATTACACATCTTTTATAATCCCTTCATATCTGACAGGTCATTACACTCTCCATCTCTGTTTTTCTTTACAGCCTGATAAAGGCTGTTTTATTTTATCATTTTTGGGCCGTCCTGGTGTCATAATAAATTTTTTTTTTTTTTTTTTTTTTTTTTTAAGGTGTTATTACTTTGCGGAAATTCACCTATAGCGGCCGGTCCCGGAACCGAACCTCCGCTATAAACGAGGGATATATATTATATATATATATATATATATATATATATATATATATATATATATATATATATACCTTGTTCCTTTTTTCAGCGCTTTTTTTAACCGCGAAATTGCAATAACGCCCTAAAAAAGTAATTGTAAAAAAATACGAAATTCGTGAATACCGTATATGCCAAAAAAAAATAATAATTTAAAAAAAAAAATAAATAAATTAGTAAAATATCGACCGCCTCGGAGACACTTTTCCGCCATCCTCCTCCTATTCTTTAGCTTAATGCAATCTGATATTATGAAGAAAATTGAAAAAAAGCATTCAGAATAAACAGCAAACATATTTTCAATATAATATCGTCAGGGAAATAGCTTGTGAGGGTGCATCAGCTGATACTGCAGTAGCAAAACGTTGGCCGATAGAGGTTCGTTCTCCCGCATCCTACTCCTTTTCTACCGCTTAATGAGATTGGATATTAAGAAGAAAATTTTAAAAAAGCATTAAGAACAAACAGCAAACATATTTTTGATATAATATTGTCAGGGAAATAGCATGTGAGGGTGCATCAGCTGATACGAAAGTAGCAAAACGTTTGCCGATAGAGATTCATTCTCCCGCATCCTACTCCTCTTCTACCGCTTAATGCGATCTGATATTATGAAGAAAATTTGAAAAAAACATTAAGAACAAACAGCAAACTTATTTTTAATATAATATCGCCTGGGATATAGTGTGAGGGTGCATTAGCTGATACGGAAGTGTGACAGAACGTATGCATCCTCGTCCTCACAGCCACCATCAGTGTTGCCAGAATAGATGAATGACTTTTTTTTTTTATGATTGTGACACCAGAACGGGCCAAAAAATAATGAAATAAAACAGCCCTCATCGAGGTCTGGGCACGAAGAATACATAAAATAAAGAGAAACAGAAATGGAGAGTGTAATGACTTGTCAGATGTGAAGGGATAATAAGAGAGGTGTAACGAATATCCAAGAGTATTCAGTGTTGATGTAGGCATAGATAAAGAACCGTAACTGAAGGAAGACTTAGCATCGAACTGTCCTGGACAAACCTATTTAAGATAAAAAAAAAAAAAACCTTCAGCTGTAGTATCGCAATGGGTGGCTGATGTCATGGGAAATGATAAATATAAAAGACATACATGTAAGCTAGTAAGTAATTTCAAGTATCTTAAATATGAAGTACATTTTTATTTAGATTACAGTACTACCATCTTGTAATTGATATATATCTTAAATATAACATACATTTGAAAATAAAAAAATCTGCTTTATCTGGCACACTGGCTACCATGCACGTCCCATGCTAAGCCTGTTGCCAACAGCATAATAGAATGCAGTAATTTGTTTACTGTACAGTAAATCTGTATATCTTTTATACTGTTCACTATTTGCATGTTAATATAAATAACTACTGGTCTTTCTGCTTTGTTTTGTAACAAAATATGTTTTACTTATCTTATATCTTTGGTATAGTGTATCAGGCCACAATACACGTCCCAGTGTAAGCCTGTTGCCAACGGCAAAATAAGAGTGCATTAATATATTTACTGTACAGTAAATCTGTATATATTTTATACTGCACACTATTTGCATGTTGATATAAATATCTACAGGTATTTCTGCTTTGTTATGTACTTATAAAATACCTTTTACTTATCTAATATCTTTGATATAGTGTGTCAGTGGACGGTTGTGGAACGAGCTATGGTCTTTATCATTGTTTCCTATGGAAAATGACTCGTTTATTCACGCGATTTTCCACTTACCCGTCACTTCTGAGAACCTATCTCCGTGTTATTCTGAGAACTAGGTGTGTGTATATATATATATATATATATATATATATATATATATATATATATATATATATATATATATATATATATATATATATATATATATATCCAGTAATCCCTTGCTATATCATGGTTCACCTATCGCGAATTCAGTGCATCAAAAAAAAAAAAAAAAAAAAAAAAAAAAAAAAAAAAAAAAAAAAAAAAAAAAGATGGAGAGTGTAATGACCTGTCAGATGTGAAGGAATTTTAAAAGATGTGTAATGAATATCCAGTTATCTGCTGGATTTTGATATACCTCTGCATTACTTTCATGATGTCTGTTCCTGAAATTCTCCTTAGATATTATTATTATTATTATTATTATTATTATTATTATTATTATTATTATTATTATTATCGGCATCAATAATTTTCTCTTGATGATTGTGGAGATCCTTATCAGTATTATTATTCTTATTATTCTTATTATTATTATTATTATTATTATTATTATTATTATTATTGCTATTATTATTATTATTATTGTTATTATTATTATTATTATTATTATTATTATTATTATTATTAAGGGCTCATCACTGTACGTCTGTTGGTTATTTACTTTAATAACTGTGTACAATGCCCCTCCCTAGTTGGCTGGGACAATGAGAGTGTGGGGGGTTGGGTAGAATAGAATGTTGGGGAGAGAGAGAGAGAGAGAGTTTTTTTTTTTTTTTTTTTAAATTTAACCTTTATTTCCATTTCAATACAATGGGTATTCGTCAGCCAGGGCAAGCCCCAACCCCCCACTGTGATGTCCAACCACAGCAGTTCCTGCCAGTAAACAGCTTAAACTCTCGGTCTTGGACGGGGACCGATCTTTCGACCTCGTGAATGCGAAGCCAGCGCGTTACCACTGTACTAGCCAGCAGGCTAGAGAGAGAGAGAGAGAGAGAGAGAGAGATCTTTAACTCTTCTTCATTCAACCAAAACTACATTATTTATTGTAAAAATAATGGTTTAATTACACATTCGTAATAATAATAGTAATAATAATAATAATAATAGTAATAATAATAATAATAATAATAATAATAATAATAATAATAATAATAATAATAACAACAATAATAATAATAACAATAATAATCTCCACAATCATCATCAAACTAAACTTATTGTTGCCAATAATACTACTACTACTACTACTAATAATATTAATAATAATAATAATAATAATAATAATAATAAGGTCTAAGGAGAAGTTTTGGAATAGACATCATGAAAGTAATGCAGAGGTATATTAAAACCCAGCAGAGAATTGGATTTTCATTATATATCTTTTATAATCCCTTCACATCTGACAGGTCATTACACTCTCCATCTCTGTTTCTCTTTACAGCCTGATAAAGGCTGTTTTATTTTATCTTTTTTGTCTCATCCTGGTGTCACAATAATCTTAATTTTTTTTTTCTCCAAATAAAATCCACGATGCACTGAATCAGCGATAGGTAAACCGCGAAATAGCGAGGGATTACTGTGTGTATATATATATATATATATATATATATATATATATATATATATATATATATATATATATATATATATATATATATATATATATATATATATATATATATATATATATATATACTCCTTCTTCCTTTTATACGCGATTTTTTTATCCACGATATTGCAATAACGCCCCCCAAAAATAATAGTAAAAAACTCGGAATTCGTCCTGGTGTCATAATCATCTTTAAAAAAAAAAAAAAAAAAAAAAAAAAAAAAAAAAAAAAAAAAAAAAAAAAAAAAAAAAAAAAAAAAAAAAACTCTCTCTCTCTCTTAGGTGTTGCTAATTCGCGGAAATTCACCTATCGCGGCCGGTCCCGGAACCGAACCCCTGCGATAAACGAGGGATTACTGTATATATATATATATATATATATATATATATATATATATATATATATATATATATATATATATATATATACATAATATATACATAATATATACATAATATATATATATATATATATATATATATATATATATATATATATATATATATATATATATATATATACACCTTGTTCCTTTTATGCGCGATTTTATTATCTGCAAACTTGCAAAAACACCCTAAAAAAATAATAGTAAAAAAAATTCGAATTTCCCGAATAACGCCACCCCCCAAAAAAAAGAAATCTTTATTTTTTCTAAGTGTAAATAAGCGTCCGCGGACGATTCTTCCACGAGTACAAAGAGGATTACGATAAGAAAAGATCATCATCATTATACATTATATATACACCCACCATACCTCTGTCATATGTCTATCTAATATACATTTGAATGTGTCTAAGGTATTGGCATTTATTATCCTACTAGGAATCCTGTTCCATGCATCAGATTCTCTACGGTATTACCAAGCCAATTTTCTCCAATTTCCCTTCTGAACCTAAATTTATCAAGCTTAAATCCATTACCCATTACGAGTTCTGGTTTGATCATGAATTTTTAAAACTATTAATATCACCCTTGTTAATCCCTTTAAACCATTTATACACCTCAATCATATCCCCCCTAACTCTGTGACTCTCTAGAGAATGTAGATTAAGTTTTTTGATTTGTCATATGGTAGATTTAGGCATTGCATAATTAATATTTTTTTTTCGTTTTTTTTTTCTTGCTTTGTTATTTATAATTTTTTTTAATCTTTGTTTACATTTGCAGATAGAGGTTCGTTCTCCTGCATCCTCCTCCTCTTCTACCGCATAAGTTACTTGCTCACGGCCACCATGCATGTCCCAGTTTACTCTATGACCGTTGCCCACTGCATAATAGAGTACAGTACAGTAATATATGTTAATTTCTAGCTGTAAAGTGAATATGAATATCTTTTGTATACTCTTAAAAATAGATACAGAGCTTTCTGCTTTGCTATGTAGTAATAAAATATGTTTTTTACTTATATCTATGGCATGGTGTGTCTATGTAAGGTTTGGAACGTATCTATGCCCTTTATCATTGTTTCCTATGGAAAATGACTCGTTTTTTCGCGTGATTTTCCATTTACCCGACACTTCTGAGAACCTATCTAGGCGTTATTCTGAGAACTAGGTATATATATATATATATATATATATATATATATATATATATATATATATATATATATATTATATATATATATATATATATATATATATATATATTATATATATATATATATATATGCGACCTTGTTCCTGCTCACCACGTGGTTGGTGTCTCAGTTCTGCATTGGTGCCCGGGCTGTGTAGTTTGTTCGTCCTCTGTTCATTGTTATTGCTTTGTACTTCCCATTGTTTTCCCTATATTTTAAGCTAGCCCTCATTATGTCTCCTAAGGAAGTGAAACTATAAAGGAAATATTTTCTTAGCATGAAAATGGTGTTTGTGTTTCTTATCTTGCCACTCAGTGTAACATGGCAAAATCGACTGTCTGTAAGATTTTGAAAAATAAAGAGATCTATAATTCCGCTGACATGGCTAAAGGAGTGACTATCGTAACGAAGAATAGGTCACAGTTAATACCAAGATTTGGTATCAAATGCACTCCAAGTACTAGTGACACTAAAACTGATGAATTTAAAGCCAGCAGAGGCTGTTTTGAAAGCTTTCGTAGACAAACTAGGATTCATAGCATTATTAGGCATGGAAAGGAGGTAGTTCCGACCAAATGACAGTGGATGTGTACGTGATGGAATTCGCTAATTTTATTGAGAGCGAATGTTACATCCCGCAACAAATTTCTAACTGTGATGGAACGGGACTCTTTTGGAAGAAAATGCCTAAAAGAACCTATATAACCTAAGAGAAGAAGTCACTGCTTGGCCACAAACCTATGAAAGACAAGCATACACCTTGTGCACAATGCTCGTGGGGACTGTAAGATCAAGCCTCTTTTAAGTTACCACTCTGAAAATCCGTGTGTTTTTAAGTGCAGTAACGTGTTCAAGGCTAGCCTTCCAGTAATGTGAAGGTCAAATCCAAAGGCTTGGGTCACGCAGATTTTATTCCTAGGATGATTGATTGAAGTGTTTGTACCAACAGTGAATATATATCATGAGGAAAATTATTTGCCCGTTAAGTGTCTCCTTATAGTGGATAATGCTCCTGCCTATCCTCCAGGTGTGGAAGAAGACCTTGCTCTACAGTATGACTTTATCAAAGTAAAATTTCTGCCTCCCAACACCACTCGTATCCTCCAGCTCAGGGACCAGCAGTTAATTTCTAATTTTAAAAAGTTGCATACGAAAGGTCATTTTGCTGGGGTTTCCAGGTCACCATTGACATGGATTTGACCTTTCATAATTTCTGGAAAAACTACTTTAATATCCTCCACTTCTTTGGCCTCATTGAGAAAGTGCGCAAGGAGGTCTCATATCGTACGTTGTACTTCGCCTCAAGGGAACTTTGGCCAGGTTGTGTGACTGATAAAGACTTCAAGGACTTCAAGCAGGAGTTGGCTATCAAATTTGTGAGTGAAATTGTTGCCATGGACAAAAGTTTGGGCTTCGAGGTCATTGAGGAGGATGTGGAGGAGCTGGTGGAGGACCACAAAGAAGAACTCACTGCCGACGAATTGATCAAGTTGCAATAAGAACAGGTGAAGACTCTCAGAGGAGCAACCATCAGAGGAGGGGGATGAGAGGTTAAAGGTGTCCAGTGAAAAATTTAAAGAAATTTTTAGTAAGTGGAATGATGTGCAGACTTTTATTGAGAATCATCACCCAGACAAAGCTTTGTGCAATAGAGTAGTAAACATGGTAAATGACAATGCAATGTGTTATTTTAGACAAATTTACCAGCAAAGAAAAAGACAAATATCTCTGGATAGTTTTCTTGTGCCACTAGTCAGAGATCCACCTTCCAAAAGAGAACATAGAGAGAAAACACCAGAAATACAGCCTGTATCGGAAGAGTTCCCTCATGTTTTTATGAAAGGGGCCTCTCCAAAAAAGTAGTCCTCCTCCTCCTCCTTTTCTCCTCCGCCACCATCCGCGTGTGCCAGCAACAACCATCCACAAAGGTAAATTCTGTACCGCACCATGTTTTATTTTAGTAGAGTAAAATTCCTTTCTATTAATGTATTTTACTTTTACAGGTGTATTACATAGTATATTTAATTTTTATACTCATTAGAAAAATTTTAAAATGTATATTTATTGTGACTAGGAACGGATTAATTGAAGTAACATGCATTTCAATGGGAAAACAAATGTGTTACTCCACGAACTTTTTACCCCATGAACAGGGTTTATGAACAGATTAAGTTTGTGAGTCAATGTTCCACTCAGTAGTGACCGCAACTCACGAATGTAATCCGTTCCTAAAACCTGTTTTAGGATTGCTTTGTTCGTGGGTTGGATTTATTTTTCCCATTGAAATGCATGTAAATTAAAGTGATCCGTTCCTAGTCACGATATATATTTTCATTTTAGAATTTTTCTAGTCAGTATAAACGTGAAATATTATGCAGGTTATATGCATTTCATCTGTAAAAGGAAAATTACATTAATTATAGAAAGGAATTCTACTCTACTAAAGTAAAACATGTACATATTCAGGTGTACAGTATACACTAGTTGATACCCGGTATAAAATAGCAAAGACCAACGCTTAGTTGTCTCATTCTCCCACTAATAACAAACAGGTAGGAAACAAATAATGGATGTAATAAACAGTACTGTATTCACCTTTCTGGATGAATGTTGCAGGCATACGTGGATGGTGGTGGAGGAGGAGGACTAATTTTTGAAAGGAGAGTCCCCTTATTTCTTTCTTCATTTCCACTGTTATGTGTCTAGGGTGTTTGACGCCACTGTCACTAACACAGTTAACTTTCTTAGGAGCAATAATAAGGGCTAGGTTAAAGGCAAAACAATGGAAAATAAAGAAAGAACTACGAACAGGTCACGAATAAAGTACACAGCGTGGGCACCAATGCAGAACTGAGAGCTGGCGAGCGCGAAACTTGGTGGCCTGGCTGACACAAGTGTTCATGGGTTGGTTTTTGTTTGTGATTTGGGGTCAAAATTTGTTTGAAATTTTGTTCGTGGGTTGGGAACACTACTGTATATATATATATATATATATATATATATATATATATATATATATATATATATATACACAGAGTGATCCTTCGCTCTGTCGTGATTCTTAGCTCGCGAATTCACTGTATCGCGTTTTTTAGGCATTTTTTTTATTTTTTTATTTTTTTGGTTGGTATATGCAAAATTATTAAAATATTAAAAAAATAAAAATTTTCAGTATTTTCATTTTTTTATTGAAAATTTTTTTTTCATTATTTTATTGATTAAAAAAAAAATTTCCCATCCTACGAAAAATAAAACAGTAAGAAATAGTAAAAAACATAAATTTAGATATATAACTCACAGTATTGCATCATGTGAAATACTGTCCGGTAGCGTACAATGTATTGGGGTCGCACCTACGTGAGCTAGAATATATTAAAATTTCCAATAGTTTCATGATTTTATTGATAAAAAACATATTTCTTAGCCTAAGAATAATAAAACAGTAAAAAATAGTAAAAAACATAAATACTAACAGTATTGCACCATGTAATATACGATACTGCTATCAGCGTTTCGGAAAACGAAAAGGGTCGCACCTACGTCAGCTAGTGAATGTAAAATTTTCATTATTTTATTGATAAAACAAGTATTTCCTAGCCTAAGAGTAATAAAACAGTAAAAAATAGTAAAAAACATAAATTTAGATATATAACTCACAGTATTGCAGCATGTGAAATACTGTCCGATAGTGTACAATGTATTGGGGTCGCACCTACATTAGCTAGCATATATTAAAATTTCTAGTAGTTTCATGATTTTATTGACAAAAAACGTATTTCTTAGCCTAAGAATAATAAAACAATGAAAAATAGTAAAAAACATAAATAATAAAGTATTGCACCATGTAAAATACTATACCGCTATCAGCGTTTCGGAAAACGGAAAGGCTCTCACCTACGTGAGATAGTTCACGGAATGCTATTGGCTGAAAGGTCGGGAGACGATGAATCACAGAATTGTTTTTATGTATTTTCTGTATCATGGGGTCTGTCTGATTGGCTTTTTCATTGAAGTTTGGTTCTCCCACCATCTTCTATTGTCTCTAACTCACGTGTGCGCCGTTCACGTTGTGCTTATTAATACATTTTGCTTGTGTTTTTTTTTCTCGCGTAATTTAAAATTTGCAATGCCTCCCAAGCATCCTTCATCTTCTAAGGCTTCTGGTAATCAGCCTAAGTGACAAAGGAGGATGTTAACCATAATAGATAAGGTGAAACTCTTAGATATGCTTACAGAGGGAAAAAGGTTTACGGATGTCAGTCGCTATTTTGGCCTCAATGAAACTACTGTTCGCTACATCAAAAAGGACGGGCAAAGATCAGGAAAACAGCGAGTATTTCTTTTAATAAATCAGCGAAGAGGGTCGTAACATCCCGCAATAAGGCAGTAGTGCGGATGGAAGCTGCTTTGGCCCTGTAGATTGCTGATTGCAGAAAGAAAAACATCAGCTTAGACAGCAATATCATACAAACAAAGGCAAAGAAGTTGTACGAGACATTCGCTACAAACGAACCCGTCGACGACAGTGGCGACCGTGGAGAGGAGGAGGGGAGAGAAGATATCGACGACCCACAGCCAGGACCCTCCTGCGATTCTCCACCGAGGATACAATCGTTCATTGCTAGCAAGAGATGGTTCGCCAAACTTCAAAAACGCTATGGCCTAAAAAACGTTTTGGTTTATGGAGAAGCTGCCTCTGCAGATACAGCTGCCGCAGAAAATTACGTGAACAACGACTTCAAGAAAATTATCGCCGAAGGGGAATATGCTCCTGAGCAAGTCCTCCACATGGATGAGACTGGGTTATTTTGGAAGAGAATGCCATCTCGCACTTTTCTCTTCAAGGAAGAAGCTAAATCCCCGGGATTTAAAGCGCACAATGATCGCGTTACTCTCATCATGTGCGGGAACTCTGCGGGCTTCATGTTAAAGCCCGGGCTTATCTACAAGTTAAAGAACCCTAGGGCTTAGAAGAATAAAAACAAGAATCTGCTGCTAGTGTTTTGGATGCATAACCCCAAGGCCTGGATCATGAAAAGCCTTACATCGGACTGGTTTTACCAATGCTTTATCCCTCAGGTCAAACTTTATCTTGCGGAAAAAGGCCTTGAATTTAAAGTCCTTCTTTTGATGGATAATGCTGGTGGCCACGCGACTAATCTCGAATATGACGGTGTTCAAGTAGATTTCCTGCCACCGAATACGACGTCACTGATTCAGCCTATGGATCAAGGCGTTATTCGTGCGTTCAAGGCCCTCTACACACGAAATGGCCTGGCGAACCTAGTTGAATCCATGGATTCAGACAAAGAATTCTCAATGAAGACGTACTGGCGTAATTACACGATTGCCACGTGCCTTCAAAATATTCAGAATGCAATCAAAGAGATGAAGTCGGCCACAATCACTGCCAGCTGGAAGAAATTGTGGCCCAAAGTCATCCTCGACTACAAGGGATTTGCTCCTGACGAAGTCCATAACTCTGCAGTTGCGAAAGCTGTGAAGTTGGCTGCATTGCTAGGAGGAGAATTCTTTAAAGATATGACTCACGAAGATGTGAATGAACTGATTGACTGCCACTCGCAGCCTTTGAGTGATGAAGACTTGGAAGAAATGACAAAATCAGCGAGCGAAGAAGAGGAAGAACTTCAGGAAACGCACAAAGAAATTGAAGAACCTGGCCTTACACTCGAACGTCTGGCAGCCATATATGAACATGTGAAAGCAGCCCAAAAACTTTTGCTGGAACATGACGATAATATGGTTCGTTCGGTGACCTTCTGCAATATTATCGACGATGCCATGACTCCCTACCAGACCATCTTCACACAAAAGAAGAAACAGCGACAGCAACTCCCCATTACTATGTTCTTCTCCCCCAAAAAGCAGCAGTAAAGCTGTTATTGGCTGCAGAATAATTTCCTCTGGGGTCAACAAACATCATTACCACCTCATTCACGGTAAGTTTACCTATCACGTACATATAAATTTAAGTTGCATGCTGTTATTTATAAAGTAAAGGGTGATTTTTTAACAGTGCAGGGAGGGTTTATACAGTAAACGTAAAAATAATTGTAAAATACCTATGTACACGAGTATGTCATGTCATTACCACCTCATTCACAGTAAGTTAATCTAACTCGTTCATATAAATTTACGCTTTCATGCTGTTATTTATGAAGTAAAGGGTGGTGTGTTAACAGTACAGGGAGGGTTTATGCAGTTTATACAGTGTAAACGTAAAAATGAATTAAAATATCTATGCACATATAGGGTGATCCTACTTTGCGAAATTCCTGTCTCGCGCCGGGTCCTGGAATCGAACCTTCATGATAATCGAAGGAACACTGTGTGTATATATATATATATATATATATATATATATATATATATATATATATATATATATATATATATATATATATATATATATATATATATATATATATATACACCTAGTTCCCAGAATAACGCAAAGATAGGTTCTCAGAAGTGACAGGTAAATAGAAAATCGCGTGAAAAAACGAGTCATTTTCCATAGGAAACAATGATAAAGGGCATAGATGCGTTCCACAACCTTACATAGACACATTATTCCAAAGATATAAGATAAGTAAAAAACATATTTTATTACTACAAAGCAGAAAGACCCGTAGTTATTTATATTAACATGCAAATAGTGTAGAGTTTAAAAGATATACAGATTTACTGTACAGTAAACAAATTAATGCACTCTATTATGCGGTGGGCAACAGGCATACACTGGGACATGCATGATGGCCAGTGTTGCCAGATAAAGCGGATGTTTTTATTTTCAAATGTACGGTACATTTTAAGATATATATTAATTACAAGCTGGTAGTACTGTAATTTAAATAAAAATGTACTTCATCTTTAAGATATTTGAAAGAATTTACCAGGTTACATGTATATTTATTATATTTATCATTTCTCTCATTCATCTATTCTGGCAACACTGATGGTGGCGGTGAGCACAAGGATGCAAATGTTTTGCCGCCTCCGTATCAGGTGATGCACCCTCGCACACTATTTCCCTGACGATATTATATCGAAAATTTGTTTGCTGTTTGTTCTTAATGCATTTTTTCAATTTTCTTCATAATATTCGATTGCATTAAGCGGTAGAAGAGGAGGAGGATATGGGAGAACGAACCTCTATCGGCAAACGTTTTTTCACACTTCCATATCAGGTGATGGACCCTCACATGCTATATGGAAAATTTGTTTGCTGTTTGTTCTTAATGCTTTTTTAAATTTTTTTCAAAATATTTGATTGCATTAAGTGGTAGAAGAGGAGAAGGATGCAGGAGAACGAACCTCTATCGGCAAACGTTTTGCTACTTCCGTATCAGCTGATGCACCCTCGCACGCTATTTCCTTGACGGTATTATATCGAAAATATGTTTGCTGTTTGATCTTAATGCATTTTTTCAATTTTCTTCATAATATTCGATCGCATTAAGCGGTAGAAGGGGAGGAGGATGCGGGAGAACGAACCTCTATCAGCAAACGTTTTGCTACTTCCATATCAGCTGATGCACCCTTGCATGCTATTTCCCTGATGATATTATATTGAAAATATGTTTGCTGTTTGTTCTTAATGCTTTTTAATCAATTTTCTTCATAATATCCGATTTCATTATGCGGTAGAAGAGGAGTAGGATGCGGGAAAACGAACCTCTATTGGCAAATGTTTTGCTACTTCCATATCAGTTGATGTACCCTCTCATGCTATTTCCCTGACGATATTATATTGAAAATATATTTTCTGTTTGTTCTTAATGCTTTTTTTTTATTTTCTTCATAATATCCGATCGCATTAAGCGGTAGAAGAGGAGGAGGATGGCGGAAAAGTGCCTCCGAGGCTGTCGATATTTTTACTAAAATGAAATTTTTTTTCAAATTTTTTTGCATGGGCGTTATTCTCGAATTTCGTATTTTTTTTACTATTATTATTTAGGGGCGTTATTGCAATTTTGCTGATAAAAAGATGCGGAAAAAACGAACAAAGTGTATATATATATATATATACAGTAATCTCTCGCTATATTGCAATTCACTTACCGCGAATTCAGTGCATCTCAGATTTATTTGCCGAGCATATGTACTTTTTATCTCAGATTGTTGGGTATATTACGGGAATCCACAACTACATCATATAAAATTTGATACCGAGTTCGGCGTTTCGGAAAATTCAAAGGATTTCACCTACGTGAGATAGTACATATTAAAATTTCAAGTATTTTCATTATTTCATTGTTAAAAAACTATTTCATAACATAAAAATAATAAAGCAGTAAAAAATAATAAAAAACAAATTTTAACGTGTAAATCAGTATAGTATTGCATCATATAAAATACGATACTGAGTTCGGCGTTTCGGAAAATGCAAAGGGTTGCACCAATGTGAAATAGTACATATTAAAATTTCCAGTAATTTCATTATTTTATTGTAAAAAAACAGTATTTCATAACATAGGAATAATAGAACAGTAAAAAATAGAAAAAACATGAATTAAACATGTAATTCACAGTACAGTTTTGCATCATATAAAATACGATACCGAGTTCGGCGTTTCGGAAAATGCAAAGGGTTGCACCTACGTGAGATAGTACATATTAAAATTTCCAGTATTCCCATTATTTTATTGTTAAAAAACCAGTATTTCACAACATAAGAATAAAAAGACAGTAAAAAATAGTAAAAAATATAAATTTAAACATGTAACTCGGTATTGCATTGTATATAGATACGATACCGAGTTCGGCGTTTCGGAAAACGCAAAGGATTGCAGCTACGTGAGATAGCACAAGTATTTTCATTATTTTATTGTTAAAAAACAGTATTTCATAACATAAGAATAATAAAACTGAAAAAAATATTAAAAAACATAAATTTAAACATGTAAATCATAGTACAGCATTGCATCATATAAAATACGATAATGAGTTCGGCATTTCGGAAAACACAAAGAGTTGCACCTACTTGAGATTGTACATATTAAAATTTCCAGTATTTTCATTATTTTATTGTTAAAAAACAGTATTTCATAACATCCATCCATATACCAAAGCCATATTCCCCCTTATAAGGAGGGTGGCTGAGTCAAAGACAATACTTTGACTTTTTGTGGGAATTAAACACAGAGGAGGGAATTCCCAGCCTCCTTGCTCCGCCCCATTTAGTTGACTTTTACGACACGCAGGGTAACACGGAGGAAGTATTCTTACCCCCATCCCTCAGTAATAAAACAGTACTAAATTGTAAAAAACATAAATTTAAACATGTAAATCACAGTATTGCATCATATATAATACGATACTGTCTAGGAATACAAAAAGGTTCGCATCTACGTGAGATAGCACATGGGATGCTATTGGCTGATGGGTGGGAGACAGCGAATCACAGAATTGTGTTCTGTATACTGGTGTCTGATTGACTTTTTGATTGAAACTTGATTCTCCCAGCATCTTCCATTGTCTCGCCTCACCCATTCACTTACTCACGTGTGCGCCTTTCTCGTTGTGCCTCTTAATATATTGTGCTTGTGTTTTTTGTGAAACTTTTTCAATCCCTGCAATGCCGCCCAAGCGTCCTTCATCTTCTAAGGCTTCTGGTAGTGAGCCAAAGCGGCAGATGTTGACCCTAGCAGATAAGGTAAAACTGTTAGATATGCTGTTATTAATAAAGTAAAGGGTGAGTTGTTAACAGAGCAGGGAGGTTTTATACAGTAAAGGTTAAAATATATGTAAAATACCTGTAATAAATATGGTGCTCCTTCTTCGCGGATTTTCACCTTTCGCGGAACCAAACCCCTGCAATAAACAAGGGAGCACTGCATATATATATATATATATATATATATATATATATATATATATATATATATATATATATATATATATATATATATATATATATATATATATATATATATATATATAGTAACCCTGACTGATATATCTCTTTTAAAGAGAGTTTGGAGGATTCCCTATATGTTATTAACCTTCGATCTCAAAACCCCATAAATTCGGAAATCTTGACATGGCTTATGTAGAGGCCTACAAACTATCTCAAAACTAAATGCTCTACCAATAAAATATATTTAATATTTTATGCATAGACATACATGCAAATATTTTATAAAGGGGTTTATGAACTGCTCATATGTGCATAAACTGCTGATATGTGAATTATTAAAATAAGCTCTCCACACCTTAGATTAATACTTCCTTATACAGAATAATATATTTTCCAACATATATTCTACCATGAATGTTCTGCTAAAAGTGCTTATTCTGTCCCTCACAAGTAGTTATAAACATAATTAGAAATAAGTTAAATAAGTAATAATTTATCCGGAAAACCCAGATGTCGTCAGCAATTACGGGACTCAAAATCAATCTCGAATGTCTTCTGATCCACGTATCTCTACCACATTCTTTGACTTGAGTGTCTTGTAGCATCTCACGAGAGCAACTAATTACTCCTTATTAAACGAAAATGCACTGCCAATGATCACGGTAGCAAATGTATTTCATAAATCTCAAATACGACTCATTTCACATATTGTAAACCGTGTCTCTTTGCTTCTCATGAGAACAACTTAACTTTTTGTAAGAAAGTCTTACAAAAATCCTCTCGTCTGTCAGTGGATACAATTACATATAATGGTTCTTTGTTCACACAGGCCAGGGATTCTAGAGCGGGTGACAAGTTTGTGGTTAAACCTTTGGTGTCTCTGATATCCCTTTCTCTCCTACAGCTAGTCCAAAGAACGAACTACACAATATACATACAAATATACGTGTAAATTTGATATAGATGAATAAGTATACATACACTGTCCGTAAATTTACATGCATGCACTTAAGCTACAATAAACGAAAGTATCATGCAAAATAACACTTACAGATATACATAGAAATAAACTGTCCTGATATATATTAAAAACAGAGAGTGTATAGTGAGAGCCTTTCTCTTAGAGGTAACAGACCTCTTTACCAAAAGTTAGTATGGAAGCGCTGCTTCCATAAGTGCTAGAATGGTTTTTTCCAAGACTAAGTCCTTAACAACCATTGTTTAAGCCTTACTATTCCTTAGTGCTTGTACATGGTATCTGGTGAAGTATAATAGAGATTGAGAGTGTCTGCATATTTAATATATGGTGATAGCATCAGAGAGGACTGAAAATCTTGTGTAAATTATGCAGTTCTCTCCAAAAGTTTTCTCAGATTTAACTATTGAACTGCTCATCCAGATGCTTGGTAGGCTAGATCAACCTTTCAGCTGTAGACAAGTCTTCTCCACTTTTTTTCTTGACAACTTATTCAGATGTCTTGAGGGGTCATCCTCTCACTTGCCAAAACTTTACCAAGCCCATCTAGCCATCTTTCGCATTGTCTGCTTCTTGATTTTCCTCCATACAGTGTCCATCTCTTCACCATCTTTGCATCCTTTCTTTTAGCATCCTATTCACATATCCAAACCAACGTAGTTGATTATCCTCAATCCCAAATGTGATTTGAGAGATGTTAAGCATCTCTGATGCGCCCATTTCTCAGATGATCCCTCTTTGTCTCTCCCATCATCAACCTCAACACTTTCATTTCACATGCCTGCAACTTATTCTGCACTTCTCTTTTAACACCCCATTTCAACCGTATAATAACACAGGCTTCAGTATAGATGCGTACACCATAGTCTTTGCTTTTCTAGATATATGCTGCTTTCTTATTAGTGGATACAAGTATTCTACACTTCTTTAGAAGTTGCCTGTACATTGGTGAATCACACATTCCATTCTAGCATCACTACTTATCTCACATCACAAGTACACCCTGTTCGCTTTTTACGCATTTTTAAAATCCACAAAATTGGAATAACGCCCTCCAAAAAATAATAGTAAAAAAATACGAAATACACGAATAACGCCCATGTAAAAAATTTGAGAAAAAAAAATCATTTTAGTAAATAATTGACCGCCTCGGGAGCACTTCTCCGCCATGCTGCCATATGCTTCAGTGTCTCTTTACCCAGCATACTGCGTGGATATATCGCTTGTTATAACTGTGTATGTATTAAGGTTTGTATATATCGTCAGGAAAAAAGTGTGCGAGAGCGCATCAGCTGATACAGAGGTGGCAAAATGTTTGCAGATAGAGGTTCGTTCTCCCGCATCCTCCTCCTTTTCTACCACTTATTGTGATCGGATTTTATGGAGAAAATGGAAAAAAGCATTTAGAACAAACAGCAAACAAACATATGGAGGTGACAAAACGTTTGCAGATAGAGATTCACTCTCCCGCATTCTCCTCCTCTTCTATCGTTAATGTGATCGGATATTATTGAGAGAATGGAAAAAAAGCATTAAGAATAAACAGCAAACAAACTTGCAATATAATATCATCAGGGAAATGGCGTGCAAGAGTGCATCAGATGATACGGAGGCAGAAAAACGTTTGCAAATAGAGGTTCGTTTTCCCGCATCCTCCTCCTTTTCCACCGCTTAATGCGATCGGATATTATGGAGAGAAAAAAGCATTAAGAACAAACAGCAGACAAACTTGCCGTATAATATCATCAGGGAAAAAGCGTGCAAGTGCAAAAACATTTGCAGATAGAGGTTTGTTCTCCCGCATCCTCATGCTCACCGCCACCATGCACGTCCCAGTGTATGCCTGTTACCCACTGCATAATAGAGTGCATTAATTTGTTTACTGTACAGTTAATCTGTATATCTTTTTTACTGTACACTATTTGCATGTTAATATATATAACTACAGGTCTTTCTGCTTTGTTATGTGCTTATAAAATATGTGTAACTTATCTTATATAGCTTTGGCATAGTGTGTCTATGTATGGTTGTGAAATGTATCTATGCCCATTATCATTGTTTCTTATGGAAAATGACTCATTACATTATGAGATTTTCACATTACCCGTCACTTCTGAGAACCTATCTTCGCGTTATTCTAAGAACTAGGTGTACTTCAAGTTGTTGCTCCTTCTAACGTCCTTATCTTCACTAGTAAACATCCATATACAAACTTATATAGACATTAGCAAAAGGAAACTTAAGAGTGATAGGGAATTTTGTGGGTGGTAAGGTTTCCCTACTTTCTTTACTCACAACAAAGCAAATGATACGTGTAGGAAGAATGTTCTTTTGATACATTTGTGGTCATATGCTGTTTGCTTTTCTCTTGCCTATTTGGTACATTTGTTGCCATACAGCTTGTATTAGAGATATAACTTATTTAAAAATGAAAAAATAGAAAGAGAATCACAGGGCATTAGAGATACAGTGTTCCCCCGATTATTCGCGTTTCTTGGTTCGTGTTCTCACTGTATCGCGGTTTTTTTTTTGGATGAATTATTATTTTATTTTATGGGTATACGCAAAAATATTAAAACATTGAAAAAATAAAAATTTTCAGTATATTCATTTTTTTATTGAAAATGTAAATTTACGTTGCTTACTGTTATTTATAATGTAAAGGGTGTTTTTTTTAACAGTGCAGGGAGGGTTTATACAGTACGTAAACGTAAAATTAATTGTAAAATACCTATGTACATGAGTATGTTAAGGTCTTTCAATGCTAGTCATCATATAAGGAGTAAGATTGCGAGATCGAACTTCATGGAATACATAGAAACTTTAGTTACAGGTGGAAAGCCTATGTCTCTTTGCTAGAACAGACTAGTACAGTGGTAACGCGCTGGCTTCGCATTCACGAGGTCGAAAGATCGGTCCCCGTCCAAGACCGAGAGTTTAAGCTGTTTACTGGCAGGAACTGCTGTGGTTGGACATCACAGTGGGGGGTTGGGGCTTGCCCTGGCTGACGAATACCCATTGTAATGAAATGGAAATAAAGTTTAAATTAAAAGTTTAAAAAAAAATATTTCTCAGTGTTAATGCGCTTGGGTTTTCTGGACGAGATAGTGAAACGTGGATATCAAACACCGTAGAGTGTTGATATTGATATATATATATATATACTGTATATATATATATATATATATATATATATATATATATATATATATATATATATATATATATATATATATATATATATATATATATATATATATATATATATATATATATATATATATATATATATATATATATTATATATACAGTGCAGGGAGGGGTTTATACAGTACGTAAACGTAAAAATAATTGTAAAATACCTATGTACATGAGTATGTCATGTAATTACCACTTCAATCACCGAAATTTTATCTACCACTCATGTAAATTCATGTTGCTTGCTGTTATTTATATTGTAAAGGGTGTTTTTTTAACAGTGTAGGGAGGGTTTACACAGTATGTAAACATAAAAATAATTGTAAAATACCTATGTACATGAGTATGTCATGTAATTACCACTTCATTCACCGTAATTTTATCTATCACTTTCATGTAAATTTACGTTGCTTGCTGTTATTTATAATGTAAAGGGTGTTTTTTTTAACAGTGCAGGGAGGGTTTATACAGTAGGTAAACATAAAAATAATTGTAAAATACCTATGTACATGAGTATGTCATGTAATTACCACTTCATTCACCGTAATTTTACCTATCACTTTCTTATAAATTTACATTGCATGCTGTTATTTATGAAGTAAAGGATGGTTTGTTAACAGTACAGGGAGGGTTTATACAGTGTAAACGTAAAAATAAATTAAAATATCTATGTACATATAGGCTGATCCTACTCCGCGGTTTTCCTGGTTCGCGCCGGGTCCCGGAACCAAACTACCGCGATAAGGGGGGAACACTGTAATATGGCTGGCCATTTAAGAACAGTAGAAATTAAGCAACAGACCAAACATTCCTTGGTCCTTTAGGATATCTTATTAGTTATTAAATTTGTTAATACTTGGCTTATACTACATTACTAATTAACTAAGATTGGGTATTTTTTTTTCTTTTTACCTTTGCTGCATTAGAATTTTTATGCAAGTTAATTTGTGTATTGAACTTTTAGTAAAAAATGTACAACTTAGATATGCCTTGGTTTCTCTTGTAGGCACTGGCTGCCGCTAGGGTTGGTGTTCTTCAAGGTGTTGAGCGACCTCCTCCTCTTCCTCCTCCTCCTCCTCCCCCTCCTGTCCTACCGCATTCGCTCTCTGGCTTCCCTTGTCGTGTTTGTGGCAGAATCTTTGGTAAACGTCACCATCTCAAAGATCACATATATACCCATACAGGGGAGAGGCCATTTCCCTGCCCTTTGTGTAGAATGAGTTTTTCTCAAAAGTCTAACATGCGTAGACATTTACGTACAACTCATAATAATGATTCTGACATTTACTTTTCTTTTTAGGCACTTTCAGTCTAAAAATGGTCACTGACAGGTATATAGTAATATTTAGGGTACTGGCCTTCATAAATATTGACTATAGTTAGGAACAAGTTACACACACACGCACACACACACACTCTCTCTTTCTCTCTCTCTCTCTCTCTCTCTCTCCCAGTATATATATATATATATATATATATATATATATATATATATATATATATATATATATATATATATATATATATATATATATATATATATATATATATATATATATATATATATATATATATATATATATATATATATATATATATATATATATATTACTAGACTCTGTGCCTCTCATACGATATTTAATTTTTTTATTGTCACCATGCAACGAAAAAACTTATTTCCAACTTGAATTTTTTGGGGATTATGATGTTACATATAGGACTTTTCTAATTCCCTTCAGCTTTATGAATACATAGAATATGTTATTTTATAAGAGGCTCTAATAGGGCTTTCTGTGTTTAATCATAAAATTTTGCATTTATCTTTCTTTACTTCCATTTCTTAGCCCTAATTGTGTTGTAATTGCTTGGCTAATGGCCTTCCATATTATTTGTATGCTCACTTAGTTGGCCAGGTTGGTATGGGGAATAATGCAAGGCATATAAATTCAAAGTGTGAGGAAAGAATCTTGGAGTCTTAAAGGGCAGTTTTTGTTAGTATTTTAGCTTTTTATTTTTTTTCAGTGTTCAGATTAATTTATATATTGTTTATTATATGTATTCTGTCTTAATCAATTGTACATATTGTATGTATATTTTTTTATACAATAAATTAATTCATGAATCCTTGTGATCCAATTTTTACCCAGTGACAGTTGTGCACAGTATTTATATATTTTTTTTTCTCTCAAAATCTCTATTTCTCTTTTTAACGTTTTATGTCCTTATTAATCCCTATTCAGGGGTAGGACGCAGACTGGATGCATTGATGTTGAAAATTTAGAATTTTAACTTGGTTAAATTTTTTTTTTTCAAAATGTTGCCTGATTTCCTAGCTATAATTTACTTTCTAGACTTTGGAATATGATTGCACCTTAGAGTTTTACATTGTATTGGAATTTAATTAAAATACAGATCTTACCACTCTCAAACTCTGTAATTCAATCATGCTTTGTGCTTCACAAACTGCTTTTGTAAATGTCTAATTACTAGGTCACTGATTGAAAACTAGAAGTTTGTTCTGCTGAGACAGTGTAGAATTTTGGAATTGGGTTTCCAGTTCAGTATTCTGCAGAAACACTAGAGGGTTGAGAGGTTGAAAGTTCAAACAAAATATGAGAAATAAGTGGATTTGAAAATAAAAGATGAATCTCCATGCCACTTAATTGAACACAATGTGTGCTTATATAGTTTTAAAATATAATAATTTTAGAAAACTAAGCATATAGATGATGTATTTTGTATAGTTTGTGCATATATTTTAGATCTATAAAAAATTAACATACTCTTCAACTTTTAATGTGTTTGGAACTCAACACTTAGAAGAATTGTGTTGTTCCTTTGTCAGGGAACCAGAAAAGGAGTGGCGAGAGACTTTGGAATTGTCAGCCATAGTAGCAGCATCTCTTCTTCATCTTCTGCTTTAGGAAAGACCTTTTCTGTTGCATGCCAATCAACTTATAGCAATAATGAAGTAAGACTGAAATACTCGCGTTGGCCTTGTCCCCATCCAGATTGTGATTATGTAACACACTGCGAATCCAAATTACAGATGCATTTTCGTATTCACACTGGAGAAAAACCTTTCTTGTGTCCAATTTGTGGCTATAAGTCATCCCAGAAAGGTAATCTCAACGTTCACATTAGGAAGCATCACCAAGGAAATACGCCAAATAGTCCTG
>JAXCGZ010021042.1:85000-90653 GCA_037179515.1 Halocaridina rubra | reverse complement strand
CTGCCTCTCCTGCTCCCCTCCAGAGGGGGGAATGGAACTCGACCCCCTTCAATTGGGGTGGACGGTTGTTGGAAAGAAAAGGCCAAGGATGGCCTGTGGCAGCAGCCAGGAGAGTTCTGCTGCCCCAGTTCCCCCCAGCCCCGAAGACCGATAGAGAGCCCATATCAAAGTTTAAAGTTCAGACTCCTTCCACTAAAGAGGCATATGACCTAATTAGAGAGTTGGAAGACCAAGTCACCAAGTTTGGCTGCAAAATTAAGCCTAATGTACAGGGCGAATTTATCATCCACCCATCCTCAGTAGAAGCCGCAGAGAAGATCCGCAGCCTCAATTCACCTCACTTGGCAGATATGAAGCCTGCCCAAATATTAAGGAAATATATCCTCATTAGCTTCCCTGTTGCTTGGTCAGTTGACCTCCTAACCAAGCAAACGTATGTTACTGCTGCCTCACGTTGCTCCTTCAAAAAGGAGGGCCAAACCGTCCCCTCAAAAGAAGTTCTGGTCCACATCTGTGGTCCACCCCCTTCGCAAGTAAACCTCGGCATCTGGGGCAAATTCAACATAAGAGACTACACTCCTGAACCACTGAGATGTTTCCGGTGTCAAAGATTTGGGTACCATAGAAATACTTGCCATCTCCCAGAGAGATGTGCAATCTGCAGTGGGAGACATTCCACTGACTGCTGCCTCAAAAAATTCAAGGCCAATGAAGCAACAGTTGCCAAGAGCCCAAACTGTAAGGGAAACCATCACGCATGGAATAACCGCTGCCCAGAAAGGCTGAAGAGGATTCCTCAAAGAGTCCCTCCCTCTGCCCCTGCCAATTATCACCCCACCTCCAATTTCATCCCTGCTCCTCCCCCCACCTCCAATCCTTCCTGCCCCACTCAGACCTAACCTCCCCACCCAAAACCCACCACACAACACCAACCCAGCTCCTAACACACATATCACACCTCCTACAGTTTCCACCCCTACACCAACTCCATCCACCCCATCACACAACACACACTCCTACCATCCCCCAAAACAACACTCACACTCCCACCATCCCCTCACACAACACTCACACCAACACCTCCACCCCATGCAACACTCAAACACGCAATACAGTCACATGCAACACTCAGACCACACACACACCTGCTCACCACACCAGGTCCCGGGACCCTAGACTTAAATCCCATACCCCCACACATCAACAGCCTATCCAGACACCTTCCTCTGCTTCCTCTTCACACTAACAAACCCTCTTCACAGTAAATGAGCTCACCAACATTATTATTCAAGCCATACAGGCAGCCATCCGACTCCTCAAAACTGAAGCCTCTCCTCAAGATGCCTACAATCAAGTCATCGAAGTAGCCCATTCCATCGTCGCCCAAGCCCTCGTCTCCAGAACCCACCACCAGTCTCAACAAACCACCACTCCTACCACCTCCACCTCCTTAAATCATAAAGATGTCTAATCTCGGGATCCAACACTGGAACGCCCAGGGTCTCAGACACAAGGTACAACATCTTGAAGGCATTGCCAAGGCTGACAACATAGATGTCATCATGGTTCAAGAAACCCTGTGCACTGAGCAAAACACTCCAAAAATCTCAGGATACAAAGGATTCTACCAGCACTGGTCTCCAGGGGAGAACAGAGGCAGCGCCACCTTCATCAGGAAAAGCCTGTTAGCCAAGGAAATAACCCGACCAGTCTAGTGCAGCGAAGATGTCCACGTCCTTGCTGTTAACATCAAACTTCAGGGCAGCTGCATAGATCTGTACAACATTTACAGACAACACAATGGTGGCTTAGACCTGACTACCCTCTTCGGGCTAGCCAGTCATCGTGACTTGGTAATAGGAGGTGACTTCAATGCGCACCATCCAAGCTTCAGGTATGAGCGCCACTGTGCTGCAGGCAGACACATCATGAGCCTGCTGGACGACCAAGAAGATGTCTCCCTTCTCAACAATCATGAGCCAACTCATAACAGAGGTGGAATACTGGACCTCACCTTTGTCTCCAACTCCCTAAGGCAAGACGCCACATGGAGAGTTCATCACCTGGTCACAAGCGACCACTATGGGATCCATCTCATGCTGCCAATTCCTGAAATCTTCTAAATCCCTGCTCCTCCCCCTCGATGGAATTTCAAGAAGACCGACTGGGGCCAATTCCAGGAGCACCTCAGCAATTGGTTTTCAGCCTACGCACCATCCGAAGACATCGACCAAGCAGAGGCCAAGCTAGTCAATGCCCTGCAAGCTGCAGCAAACTCCTCCATCCCCCTCTGTAAACCACAACACACCACTCATCGGGACAGATGGTACTACTGTGACAGAGTTAAAGAACTCAATCACCGGCTCAACGTCATCCAGAAAATGCACAGGAAATGTCGCACTGGAGACTCCTACCGCACTCTCCAGGCAGTCCAAGAACATGTCCATGAAGAGACACGCAACATTAAGAGAAAAAAATGGCTAGAGTGGTGTTCCACCCTAGATGCTCACACCTCTGTGGGCCAGATGTGGAGGAGCATTAAGTCTTTTGCTAAAGGTAAACCTCCTAAAATCATCCCCCACAGGGATCCTAGCAGGGCAGCAGAAGAACTCTCCGTCAAATTCGTGGATAGAGCAAGCTCCAACCAGCTCCCCATCGCCACCAGAACAACTCTTCGGGACTTCACCACAGCAAGATGGGAAGAAATACAAGAGGCCATCAACACTGAAGATGAAACAGATGCCCCATTCTCTCTGACTGAGCTACTAAGAGTAAGCAAAAGCTCTAAGAACACAGCCCCAGGTGCTGATAGAATCACATACACAATGATTCAAAATATGGGGCTCTAAGGAGAGCTTGCTCTGCTTTCTCTGATCAATTCAACATACACACGAAGAATCAAACCAGCCTCATGGAACAGAGCAGACATTCAGCCCATCCGAAAACCACAGGACCCTGACAACCCTCGCCCTATGTCCCTCCTAAGCTGCCTGAGCAAGACAGCAGAAAAGATGGTACTTAACAGAGTCCACTGGAAATGTCCACCCTTCCCAAAAAAACATGTTTGCCTACCAGCCTGGCTTAGGCACCTCAGAATGCATAGCCTACATGCTATCATTTATCAACAACAGCCGTGGATACATCGTTTTTCTAGACCTAGAGAAGGCCTTTAAATTAGCCAATGTGCCAGCGATACTCTCAGCTCTCACTGCAAAGCAGATCAAAGGTAATCTTCTCTCATGGATCAAGCCGAATCTACAAAACCGTAGTGCACAAGTCAAAGTAGATGGGCACTACTCCACCTACAAAAACCATGAAAATGGGACCCCCCAAGGTGGAATCCTTAGCCCCTTTCTCTTTAATAGTCTCATGGAAAAATTCATGGACATCACACTACCACATGGAGCCAAACTCTTCAATTATGCGGATGACTTTGCCCTTGTCACAATAGGCAACAGAAGCTCTAACAAGACACAGCGCTGCCTCACTAAGATTCACCAAGCCTCCATCTCCCTCAGAGTTAAAATCAATGCCCGTAAAACCAAGACCCTTCCCATCCACCAGTGGAGACCAGACACTTATCTGGTCATAGGTAATGAGCCTGTGGACTGGGTTACCAAGCACCAATACCTGGGTGTAATCATCAACGGCAAACTAACCTTTGGACCTGAAATTCAACACTTGCTCGACAAATGCAGCCACCGACAAGCGGTTCTTCGTCGGATGTCAGGCCTCTACGATGGTGCATCATTTAATGTCCTTAAAAGCTTCTATGTACATGCTATACGCAGGCTCATAGACTATGCTTGTCCCACACTCTGGCTACTAAAAGACCAACAGTGGGACAAGATAGAAGTCATTCAAAACAACGCCATGCGTACCATGCTAGGAGCACCCATGTGGACCAAGAGAGAAAACATCCAGGTGGAATTGGGACTCATGCCACTTAAAGTCAGAGCTCAGCAAAGACTGACCCTCTTTGTGGCCAAAACCACCACTGCCCAACATAAATGCCTCGCTGGCACAAATCTCCATCTAACCCTCAATCGCCACCCCGACCACCATCCTAGAACCTGGGCAGCCAAGGTCTGTGCTAGCCTGCAAGCACTGCCAGTCAGGGAGAACATCCTAGCCAAGATACAGGAAACTCCTCTTCCTGAATACCGATGCCCACCCCCATGGAATGACCAACCACGCGAGATAAAGATCGAGCTCCCTGACAACCCCCAAAGCTTGGTAAACCCGCTTGTCCTTAAAAACATATACAAGGACAAAATTCAGAGCTGGAGCAGGCCGAACTCTCAAGTCTTCTACACTGACGGTTCAGTAAATCAAGAAACTGGAGCCTCAGGCGCCACCTTCACCACTGGAAATCACGTCCTATCCTGGAGACTGTCAAACTCCTGCTCATCGCTCCAGACTGAGCTTGTTGCCATAGCCAACGCCCTCGACTTCTTCATCCAGCAAGGAGCTGACCATGCCCTAAGTCTCTCTGACTCTAAAGGCGCCTTACAGGCCATCAAGAAGCCACTCCTCAGAGACAGTGTATGTATCATCACCACCATCCTCAGCCACTACCACAGGACAACCAGCCTTGGAAAAGCCATCACTCTTGCCTGGATTCCCAGCCACGTAGGCATCAAGGGAAATGATGAAGCCGATCAAGCCACCAAATAAGCCACTTTTAGAGCAGAAATCCAAATATTTCTGCCTCCTGGGATTCAACAGATAAAAAACAAAGCCACCAAGTCACTCCTTAACGTCTTAATAACTAAACACAACCTGTGCACAGACATTGGCTCCCCCTCCACCTGGTGGTACAAAGCCACCACTGATCTTCAGCGAATCACCCTGCCTAAGAACCTTCGACAAAGCACGGCGGTCAATGTGTACCGTCTGAGACTCGGGTACAAGTGCACCTGGCGAATAGTGGATGATATCATCAGGGAATGCACCTTCTGCCAGGTAGCTCACCACATCCACTGCTTCACACATCCTCGAATGTGATTCCTTTTCAGAAACTCGACGGAAAACTGGTGCCCCCGCAACATCCAGAGAAGATCCAAATGCACTTCATGTTGCTAGCTCCATGATCAGACTAGCAACAAACAACTACATGAGCAGTCTACTAAATATCATCAGTCAATACCCTCCACCAAGATAACCATGTAATAACTCTCTCTCACCACCAAAACAGGAATTCATTAAAATTCTTTGATGTAAACTAATAATCCTCAACTGAACACTTATGTTTTCCACTATCTTTACAGTTTTGCACAACCTCACCTACGGGCCAAAATAGGAAAGTCCGATCGCCCTCAAGAGTGAATACCACCAACAATAACCAGATTTCACCCCACCTCCGCGCCAAAATAGGAAAGCCCATTCGCCCTCAAGAGCGAATACCACCTCCAATCAACAAAATCTTACCCCACCTGCGGGCCAAAAGGGAAGGTCCGCTCACCCTCAAGGGAGAACATCAAGGGAAAAAAAAGGTGTTAACAAGTTGTTTCCGACTGCTTGTTGCCGGAGTGGACAGATAAACACGCTCTCTCTCTCTCTCTCTCTCTCTCTCTCTCTCTCTCTCTCTCTCTCTCTCTCTCTCTCTCTCTCTCTCTCTCTCTCTCTCTCATGGTCAAATTTAGTCTTGTAA
>JAXCGZ010021042.1:67500-77500 GCA_037179515.1 Halocaridina rubra | reverse complement strand
CCGGGACTCGAACCTAGGACTTATGATTACTAAGTCAAGGCGCTACCACTACTCCACAGAAGGTTAAAAGTAATCTAACCTTATAGCTTATATCTGCTATACTTAGGAATGAACACATTCTAACTGAATGCCACTATGTGCATATTACAGATTCCCCAACCTCACTCGTGGCTTCATTTTAGCATTTAATTCAATTCCCAATCTCATTCGGGCCATGAAATTATCAAATAAGCACATTACATATGTGAAAACATGAATATTTTTTTTACCCCGACCGGGACTCGAACCTAGGACTTATGATTACTAAGTCAAGGCGCTACCACTACACCACAGAAGGTTAAAAGGAATCTAACCTTATAGCCTATATCTGCTATACTTAGGAATGAACGCATTCTAACTGAATGCCACTATGTTCATATTACAGATTCCCCAACCTCACTCGTGGCTTCATTTTAGCATTTAATTCAATTCCCAATCTCATTCGGGCCTTGAAATAATCAAATAAGCACATTACATATGTGAAAACATGAATCATTTTTTTACCCCGACCGGGACTCGAACCTAGGACTTATGATTACTAAGTCAAGGCGCTACCACTACACCACAGAAGGTTAAAAGGAATCTAACCTTATAGCTTATATCTGCTATACTTAGGAATGAACGCATTCTAAAGTGGCATTTATATATTTATATTTATATTTATATTACATGAACACATACAAAATCAATGGCAACATAATGCTTCAAATGGATATGCAACCAAGAATAGAACATAGTTTACAGGGAGGTGTACACATTGATAAAACATTGAAAAATTTCTTGTATTATGAAGGTGGAAATGAATACCAGAGGATCATCTGAATACCATGCATCTAAAGGTTACCAATTGGCGAAACAGAAAATAAGTGATCAGTGAGTTGAGGTTTGGCTATTTATAATAATATTAGATAAGGTTTAGTTAGGGTAGTAAAGTGAAAGAAATTGAGCCTAAGAATATTCTGAGATGCGTTTTGTCCTGTTGATCCAAATAATGTACATAATTCTCTTTTAATGCCTGTTAGCCTATCGCGCAAGTAACTACGCGACTATAAGCTAAGAACGTAATAAAGAATTAAGACTATGTGTGATACAGAACACATTGGATTATTTTATTTGAGTATAAAGCATTATATTTTGTGAATTAATTTTCACGAACAAAGTAAGCCTTATTCGTTGAATATATATATATATATATATATATATATATATATATATATATATATATATATATATATATATATATATATTATATATATATGAAAACAACCAGATTCATGGAACAGTGAAAAATGTAAATAAGATAAATAAATGGATATTTAAATAATTAAATAAGTGAATAAAATCCTAGTAAAATTGTTTAAGACTGCTAGAACTTGAATACTCATTTCAACAGACATTTTATGGGCCTAACAACCAAAATAACATGCGTCTGTATGGTCCAAGGTGCTACTAGCTACTCCACAGAAGGTGGGGGGAACTGTAATATGAACAGAGTGGCATTCAGATAGAATGCGTTCATTCTTAGTATAGCAGATGAAGCTGTAAGGTTATCCCTTTTAACCTTATGTGGTGTAGTTGGTAACGCCCTGACACAGTAATTAAGTGTCCTAGGTTCGAGTCTCAGCCGAAGTAAAACATGATTCATGTTTTCATATACCTTAAGTTGTTGTATTATATATATATATATATATATATATATATATATATATATATATATATATATATATATATATATATATATATATATATATATATATATATACACACACACACACACACACATATATATATATATATATATATATATATATATATATATATATATATATATATATATATATATATATATATATATATATATACGTGTGTGTGTGTGCATATATGTATGTATGCATGTATATATGTTTTTATGTATAAGTACTTCAAACACCCAGAATAAAAAGAAAAATATTTAGAAAGGTTTGAATTTCTCTATTTGCGTTTTATTTTCAAAATCGTACTGGCAGTGTGCCTTTTTTACCAATAGTAATTCTGTCTAAGAATATTGGCAGGTCATAGCTCTTCTTTAGTCCGCTGACTTTTCATCACACGAAAATTCTCTTAGAATTCCTGAGGAATTTCAAAATACAGTAATAATGCTGACATGTTCGACAACAGAAAATTAAAAATTAGGGAAGACCCTTTCAGTTGTAGGGGATTGTTTGTAGTATACAAGATTATCATTATTGTATTTATACAAAGAGAGGTATTTTAATAACCGCGGAAGCTACAGAGAAAGAGAGACTGTTTTGTATAATATGCAAAGTATATATTAATTTTCAAGACAATTTGCAATTTTAAAAAAACTTTCTTCATTGCTCATTGTCGAAAGAGCAAATATATTAATAACTAAATACTATTTGTTTTTTTTACTTGCTTTTAATCTTTTATCCGTCCCTGATTTTTAGAATTTGTCTCATTTTCTTCTTATTCTGAAGTTGGCTTTGTATCCCCCCAGGTTGACTATGCTAATATTTGGGGGGAGTTAGTCAAGAGAAATGAGCCGACAGGTAAAAAAGGGGAAACGTACCTTTTAATTAGGTATCCAGAGGGGAACTCTTAAGTTTAAGACAGACTCATTAATCACGGTGCAGTAAACTCATTTTTACACAAATCAAGTGATCTCATTTTTACATACGTCAAGTGTTTTATATATTATGCAGTCTTAGGGAGGTAAGGAAGCCAAGAAAGACATTGATTTGACTGCTTAGAGCTTAATGCCTCTGGCTAGTACAGTGGTAACGCGCTGGCTTCGCATTCACGAGGTCGAGAGATCGGTTCCCGTCCAAGACCGAGAGTTTAAGGTGTTTACTGGCAGGTTACTGCTGTGGCTGGGCACCACAGTGGGGGGGTTGGGGCTTGCCCCTGCTGACGAATACCCATTGTATAATGGAAGTAAAGGTTTAATGTAAGGGAAAAAGAGATTTGAAGAGGATGATGTGTTTAAGAGTAAGGAGAGGTTGGTGAAGTGTAGTGACACCTCATGAAAGTTGGAAAAGCTGAAGATAAATAGTAAGAGAGTGTTAGAGAGAGCTTAACAAACACGCGGTAGGATGAACTAGCTTAGAAATTATAGTTCAAGTGCATAGGGGGAGTGTTTGTTGTTCAGTCTCGTAAACTAATGTCATCACCTCTTTAACCCATATTGCATGCGCCAAGCCAGTGGGAGAACAAACCATCTCAACTCAGTCTGTCCCAAGCCCGGAATAATGTAGAGGGTTGGTGTCAGGTAAGGCATTCGGTCGTAAAATACTGTGCCAAAACAAAATTAGTATCCGACAGGCTAGTGAGACCCAGCGACTTCATATGAACATTGGGAAAAGCTGCTGAGAGAGAAGATTAATCTATCCAGAATACTTTGCTAGTAGAATTAACTTTTTTAAGCTAAACCATGAAAGGGTCATCCTTTAAATGCCCCAAAATAAAATTGTAGCAGTATCTTTAGAGAAAAAAATCATATAGATATGAAATAGAGAAAACTCAGAAAATCATTTCAAATAAGATTTTCTTTTTAGCTATAAGCTATGTATAATGAGGTCTGAATGGTCAGAATTGGTCTATGAAGAAGTGCTTAGTTGGTGTCTTCTTAGCCTTTAGTTTCAATGACCGGAAATATTGGTCTATAAATAAGTGCTCAGTTGGTATCTTCTTAGCATTTAGTGTCAATGACTGGAAATATCCCATAGGCAACTGTAAATAGAAATAAATAAAAGGAATCTTGGAGAAAACTCTTTGAATTACTTTGTCTGGCTTTTAATATCTAATAGCCAACATCCATCATATATGAGAATAATTAGCAGATCCTCATCTTTATATTTTTATTAAGAAACATTTCATTAAACAAAATACCAAAATTAGAAGTGTCTACGTCTAAGTGCAGTGGGGAAAAAAAACTTAGGATTATGTCACACTGAACACGATTTACTTGGAAGGAAAAGGGTACCAGGGTCCCTAACGGGTCGACGGTAAGAACTAGCGCATGTCATCCAATGTGAGTGGCCATATCGATGTAGCCAACCCTCTACTGAGCACTATCTTGGGGTAAGGCCACACTGAACGCGTTACTTGGAGGCTACAGAGCTCTAGGCATTCATGCACGGGGCATCTTCAAAAGATAGAATTCCTTAAAATCTTATGGACATGTCTAGAGACTCAGTATTTTTAAAATTCAAGAAATATTCCGTCGAGGAAGAAAAGATAAGGAAATTCTCGCTTGCTTCATTTTCTTCATGAGAAAAATACACATCTCGAAGAGATTATGAAATTCCTTTCACGTGACAATTTGAGAGTATCCGAGAGAGAGAGAGAGAGAGAGAGAGAGAGAGAGAGAGAGAGAGAGAGAGAGAGAGAGAGAGAGAGAGAGAGAGAGAGAGAGAGCGAGCTGCCCTGCCCGTTATATTATTCCACGCTTCTTGGCGAGGGATTATCGGTCAGAGGCTCTCCATTAAGAGTTATTTATATATCACAACTACAGTTTATTATGTATGGTATTCTCAAAGCATCTTGTTATAGCAAACAAGAGAAACATAAATACTTATATAGGCAAGATATGAAGTAATTTATATATGAGTAGTTGAGAGGTTTGATATGTGTAGGAAGAGTCCCATATTTTGATGCAATCACATATTTTTTGGCTGCTCTGATGAGTTGGCGAGTTGCATTCCTCCCCCACTGCCGAGGCCGCGTAACACTCGCCAAGCGGCCACATCTCACAGGTACTGTGTGGAGATTTGTAGCTCGCGGATTGGTCGGTGCAGCGACTGTTTCTTCCCATCTACCTCCAGACTCTGGAGCTCTCCTCCTCCTTCTGTCTTTCCTAATTCTTATGGCCTATCATCTTTCAAAAAGCGGATCTATCGTCATCTTAGGGCCTAGTCTTCCATATCTCTGGATCCTCTGAACTTTAACTTTTTTCTGTCTGTCGTTTCCCTTTGTGTGATATTACCTCATCTCTGCCTTGTCTTTAACCTTTTTCTTTTCCTTCATCTTGGAGTTTTCTTGTGCCCGGGCCTTTATTGATTAGGGCAGTTTTTGCCTGTCCCGGTGTCACACTCAGAAAAAAAGATATCTTCAATCCCAGTGTAGTTAGCTTATGCAATTTAAAGATGGCTAACTATAAGATTAACTGCCAAGTAGCGTATGTGACGAAGCCCTCTGTAGAGAAGATTTGGGATTTGTACACTTCGGGAATACTGACTATATTGTGGGTTAACTGGTGCCAACGTCTTGTAGTTTGGGTCATATAGTGCCTTTTCTTAAATGAACTATCTTGTTAAGGCACTTTGTAGTAGTCTCCGTGGCAAAATGGTAGCGTCTGCGACTCTGAGGTGGCAGGTCGAGGGTTCGCGCCCCGTCACGGACTGAGGTTAGTAAGGGCATTCACTCAGGGCAACGATTACATCTGCCAAAACAAGTCCTTCGTAAGAAGGCAACCGTCCTAGCCCTTAGTACAAAAGGGAGTTCGTGACGTAAAACCGAATTCATCCATCCTTGTTAAGGCACTTTGTAGCTTATTATTTCCATATTTAGTAAGAAATGGGTATCAGAGTGGAAGCAGTAATCACTTCCAAAGGATTCGCTTTTTAGTATTATTTTTTGAGATGAGTTAGTTACACTCACTAGCGCACATGTTGTCTGCAACCAAAGATCATATTTTAATTGTATAAGTCCCAGCACTAAATTTCTTTTTAATACTTAGGTCATTGTTAGGTTATTTGGTGATGAGATTTCGAAAGGATCAGGGTAACTTGGCGAATGGACTCAAGTAGATGGCTCTCATTACTTGGGATTAAAATCCATCTATATACCAAAACCATATTCCCCCTTATAAGGAGGGTGGCTGAGTCAAAGACAATACTTTAACTTTTTGTGGAAATTAAACACAGAGGAGGGGATTCCCAGCCCACTCGCTCCGCTCCATTTAGTCGACTTTTACGACACGCAGGGGAACACGGAGGAAGTATTCTTACCCCCTCCCTCAGGGGGTATGACTAAATGTCTTGTTCATAGCAAGAGACATATTGCACACGTTATTAAATTTAGTTTAGTTCGGTGTTTTAAGTGTATAGTTGCGTTGCTGATTAGTGGCCAGGGGCTAAGTACAAATTTCTATCAAAACAAAATTTCTTTGCCATCCTTATTCTTAAAAAAAAAAAAAAGAGCATGGTAAAAGTGAGAGGACGCTGCTATTACACTAAAATTTCCTCTTAATTTAGGATACTATATTTGGTCATGGGAGAATGGAGAGAAAATCTCAAGCACATTGACGGGTTTTAATACTCTTTCTCTGTATGGCACTCCCTGGCATCTTCCACCGAAAATCTCTTCTCTTTGGAGATACCGTTATGTCTGTTTCAAAAACTCACTTGGAGTTAAACTGAGAGTCTATCTCTTGGCAGGAAAACTTGTTCCTCCTATTCTTTAACTTTATTTAACTTCCTTGTTAAAAGAATATAACCAGTGTTCGATGTTTTCTTCGATGTTTTCTTGGATTTGTTGCTATTCCTTGGTTCGTTTGATTTTATCAATTTTGGATAGATGTGATAGCTATTTTATGCTATTTAAACCTTCTTTTCATCTGTTAAATAATTCTACTGAATTATTTAAGTTATCAGAAGCGATATGAACACGACTTCCCAAAGCACTCTGGAATATTGACAGTCTTTTTTGGCTTATTTTCTCATGGTGCGCGCGCACGTGTGTGTGTGATTACCTAATTGTTCTTACCTAATTGTGTTTACGGGAAAGAGACCAAAGCTCGTGTGTGTGTGTGTGTGTGTGTGTGTGTGTGATGGTGAGAGAGAGAGAGAGAGAGAGAGAGAGAGAGAGAGCTCCCCTTTTCATTACGTATTCATGCACTTGCGAGTTCCTAATTGCAATATATTATGAATAACTACCCACACAGCAAAATATTTATTCAGTGCTTATGACTTACAGATAGTTTAAATTTGAGAAAAGTATTTTAAGTCTCATGCAACGTCAAGAATTCTGTGTAATATTTAAAATGGATATTAATAATAATAATAATAATAATAATAATAATAATAATAATAATAATAATAATAATAATAATAATAATAATTATAATAACAATAATAATAATAATAATAATAATAATAATAATAATAATAATAATAATAATAATAATAATAATAATAATAATAATAACAATAATAATAATAATAATAATAATGATAATAATAATAATAATAATAATAATAATAATAATAATAATAATAATAATAATAATAATAATAATAATAATAATAATAATAATAATAATAATATTGTTGGATATAGTGAAGCTAATAATGTTGGCCGTGAGGCCATGGAGGCTTGAACTAACTTCATCACCCAGAAGTGGATCGTCAAAAGACTGGGTAGAAGTAAAGGTTAGGTTACTGACAACTGGAAAGGGATATGACACCAACCACACGACAATTTACCTCTGGTACACCGCAAAAATCATTCCATGAAAGCAAAAATATTATTGCAACATCATGCGCAAAGCAACGAAGAAGAAATGCAAATGTTGAGAAAGGTATCAATGAGGTTGGAGGAAAGGCTGGGTCAGCAGCAGGTTCGTCGGTATCGCTTGCAAGGAGGGATGAAGGGTTTTCACGTGTTTCGAGAGCCTATGCAATCCACTGTAGCTGCTGAGAATCACCTTTGGTGCTGTGGCCTTTTGTCTCACTGGGTGTAGGAAGACCCTCTCAATTCTGGCCAAGTAACAAATTCAACGTCTGGACCGTTCTGGATCCTAATTTTCAGAATGACTAGATATTCGCAATGAGTGTAGAAGAGATAGAAGTCACCAAACGATATTAAGTACTGTGCCGAGTTCCAAGTTGCACTGAACCCTTTCTGCGCTTCACTTTGAAGAGCCTCTTATGGGTACTCAAGGAAGAGGGACAGAGTTAGTTGGGGCTTATTTTCGCAAAAAGATTTTGGAAAAAATATTGAATGAGTTTGGAAACATGTTGGATATTTATGGAGTGCGCTATATTCACAAATGTTCCATGCTTTAGCGCAAAGGAGACGCAAAACCTGATGAAGGACTCTGGGATGGATTTTTTCTTTTTCGATCAAAGTGACTGGCCTGGAAAATCACTGGACCTCAAACCTGCTGAACACATGGGAGTACTCCTGAAAGAAAGAGTTGGGAAAGATAATCCAAGAACATGACACTGATCTGTATTAAAAAAAAAAAAAGATAGCCTTTGAAACGGCTGCAGACAGTGTTGGGGGATCCTTAGTTCGACGCTGATCTTTTCGAGCCTGCTCTGACCATTCCCTTCAAAACTGCAAGCTGTGTGAGACGCGCAAAGATTCCATACCAAATATTGAAGGCATAATTGATTACGTATTGTTTCTGCTCAACTTTTAATGAAATAGATTGTCCTGCACTCTTACTCGATTTTGTACCTCTTAGCAAAAAGCTATGTACAACCTTGTACATAACTACTGCATAGAGTACTAATTATTATTGCAACTTTTTCTATAAAATTTTATCGTAATAACTGCAGAATTATTTTAAATCAATTGAATATGAAAATACTGAAATTTCTCTCTTTTAAAAGTTCTCGTTTAGAGCTTCGATCTTGTTGCCCGAAGCTCTCTGACAGCTTCATTTACTCTTTCATTTTTATTTCATGTTTACGAAGGCCTTTCCTCTAAGAATGTTAATGACTAAATAACACTGAGATATAATCTCTCTCTCTCTCTCTCTCTCTCTCTCTCTCTCTCTCTCTCTCTCTCTCTCTCTCTCTCTCTCTCTCTCTCTCTCTCTCTCTCTCTCTCTCTCTCTCTCTCTCATAATTATCTTAGACACTGAGCTAAAATAACAACATAAAAACAATGACAACAACTACTACTACTACTACTACTACTACTACTACTACTACTGCTACTGCTGTTGCTGCTACTGCTACTACTACTACTACTACCAATAATAATAATAATAATAATAATAATAATAATAATAATAATAATAATAATAATAATGATAATGATAATAATAATGATAATAATAATAATAATAATAATAATAATAATAATAATAATAATAATAATAATAATAATAATAATAATAATAATAATAATAATAATAATAATTAATAATTAATATTAGAATATATAATGACACTACTAATGAAGCAATAGATGCAAAAACCAACACAGAATTATTATTACACGAAATGCTCCCTTTGACAATTGTTGCTTTTCATGCATGCAATTAATGTACATTCCCCAGAGGAAAAGACAGTTAGTGTAATTACATTGAAATTAGTTTTTATCTGCATCAGTTAATTTCTAAGACTGAAAGACACTGAAATTCTCTTTTCTCATTTCTCTCTCTCAGAGAGATTAATTAATATTTAATTCTGGGGTAAATCTTATTCATTACCTCACTCCTTTTGACTGGCCAAAAGGATTTTTTTGTTTGCCCAATTGCTTTGGCTATTATTATTATTATTATTATTATTATTATTATTATTATTATTATTATTATTATTATTATTATTATTATTATTATTATTATTATTATTACCTGTGTTATTATTATTATAATTATTATTATTATTATTATTGTTATTATTATTATTATTATTATTATTATTATTATTATTATTATTATTATTATTATCATTATTTTTACCGGTATTATTATTATCAGAATTATTATTATAATTATTATTATTATTATTATTATTATTATTATTATTATTATTATTATTATTATTATTATTATTATTATTATTATTATTATTATTATTATTATTATTATTGTAACCGCAGTGACCGGGTGGTAAAACACGCAGTCGAGACCTGGCACGGTCTAAGGTTAGAAATGATTCACTCGGGTAACGGTTGTCTTGCCAAAACTAAAGTACTTCGAAAGGGAGCACCGTCCTAGCCCTTA
>JAXCGZ010021042.1:60000-62500 GCA_037179515.1 Halocaridina rubra | reverse complement strand
AAAGGGAGAAAAAGGTATTTATTATGTAAAGTGAAAAATGTGTTGTGTATGTCGCTGGAAATCATATGAAGGGGCCTCCAGGGAATTTCCAGTCCTTTATTTTGAGGAATCTCTTCTTTTAGAAAATTGTTTCTAGCTTTTCCAGCTCCCATACTCACCACTCTTACAGAAAATCACATTTAATTTTTGTCTCAAGAGGAAGGTCTTAGAGAATGTATATCATATTAATAAGAAGCATGACAATAGCATTTCATTTGTTTAAGGAAAATACTTTAAGAAATTAATGAACTTCATAAATATGCAGCATGTCTAGTATTCCTTCGCTGAATTAATTCTGGAAATGTTTTGGGAAATTACTTTGAGAAACTACAGAATTTTTCACTTTTTGTACAAACTATTCGACATATCTTGTTTTACTCTTTGAAGTTAGTTGTACTCATTTCAAGTTTTTGACTTAATCAAAATTTGCCAATAAAATAAAATGACTTTTTTTTTTTTAATTTGAATAGTTTTGTGATAATTGGATTTTGATCGTAAGCTTTCATCCTATTCTTTACTTAGTCTTTTCAAAGTTTAAAGTATGATTATAGAAATATTTCAGCAATGGATCAATTTATACATCTACTTGTATATACATTAAAGTTAACTCATATTGTGGTATATTAAAGGTTGCCGGTGTTTCATTTCCGATATCCATCTGAGATGCTCCTCAGAACGTCAGCTGGGGCAAGCCCCAACCCCCCACTGTGGTGCCCATCCACAGCAGTAACCTTCCCAGTAAATAGCTTAAACTCTCGGTCCTGAGCGGGAACCGATCTCTCGACCTCGCGAATGCGAGGCCAGCGCGTTACAACTGTACTAGCCAGAAGGCTAGTACAGGGTTAGGTTATATGGAATTGCATTACTGCTTTATATTAGACCAGCTATGTCTCAGATGTCAACGAAAAAGTTTGCTTCCTTCGCTATACTTTAAAGGATTACCTAAGTGTTTCTTTGTGTGAAGGTTTATTTTGATACTAACTTGGTGTGCTGTTTTGGACACGAATTACTGGTTGTTCTCATTTGACTTAAATGTTTTGCCAGAGAGATTAGAGGGGGGCAAACCAGCTTCAACTTGGTGCCATTCCCAAGCCCGGGAAGAAGGGGAGGGTTGGCGGCAGGAAGGGCATCCGGCCATAAAAATTTTGCCAAAACCAAAATATGGCCAGTACAGATAACTGGCCCGAAACATCGACCCCACATAAAAACGGGAAAAGATGTAGACGAAGAAGAAGAAGAAGTTTTGTCATTGTCAGTTTCCTTAGACATAGTATCAATGCAGTCATGGCACTGAATTTTGCGTATGAAATTAGTGCCTTTACAAACAATATAACAACCGCAAAAAGTTATCATCTTGTTTGTAAATATATATAAGATCAATACTGAATATTCTTGGATATTCATTACACACCTCTTATTATCCCTTTACTTCTGACAAGTCATTACACTCTCCATCTCTGTTACTTTTTACTTAATGTATTCTTCGTGCTCAGGCTTGGTGTTTTTTTTTTCTTTTTCCGTCCTTGTGTCACAATCATAAAAAAAAAAATATTTCGGTTTCCCTATAGCATGGAAATAGAAGAACTTGCCATATTATTGCCTATAGGAAACCTGATCTCTTGATGAATATTATTCCAACATTAGCCTCACACATCTAATGATTACTCGCCCTTCCAATTACAACGCTCTAAGGCTTTGTCATTGATTAATCTCTCCCATTGCTTTATGAATCAATTAAGTCATGAGTAACATGAACAGTCTCCGTAATAGGGAATCCTCTGTCCATACCAGACGGTTAGCTTCAAGGGGGATATGAAGTATTCTGGTTTCCAGTTATAAACTCCTTGCACTTAGTGTTTAGTCTTTCATAACTAAGTAATGGTAGAGAGATCTGTTGCACTGAATAAACCCATAGGTCTAAGTGTTTAGTGTTGCTTATTTAAACAGTGCCAGAGGGATCTGTTGCACTGACTAAACCCATTGCACTTAACGTTTAGAATTGCTTAACTGAGCAGTACTTGAGAATTTTTTTTATGCTGACTTAATCCAATACACTAATTGTTTAGTCTTGTTTACCTAAGCATTGCTAGAAAAATCTATGGCATTGAACAGTGCCACAACCTGTTGTTTTCTTGGAGGATTCTTCAGCGCAATTTCAGCTCATGTCATATGTTTGCAAACAGTGAGTTTTTTTTTTTCGTAAGAAATTGTCTAGAAATGTAAGATAAACATTATTGATGATTAAGCTTTTGATTGAGTATGGTGACATTTCAATAAGAACCCGTCTTGAAATAGACATATACAGAATTCTCGAATACCATATAGCCTCAGATTGCAGTGGTGGTAGAGAATGGATACCAATTTTATCTAAGTGATACAAATATATATAAGAGTAATTTCGACGATTAATTCATGTTTAAATATTCATTATGAGTTTATAATAATGCTATTAAGGTGTGGT
>JAXCGZ010021042.1:45000-55000 GCA_037179515.1 Halocaridina rubra | reverse complement strand
CGCAGACGCCACCATTTTGCCACGGAGACTAGATTGGGGTCTCTGGTGAGGAAGAATAAAAAATCGACGAGTATAATGATCTTGAGTGGAAAACCTTTAGGTCAAGGATATACTTGCATATTGTTTGGTATCGCCGTGGCTCAAGCGGTAGCGTCCGCGACTCTGAGGCGTCAGGTCGAGGGTTCGCGCCTCTCCACGATCTGAGGTTAGCAAGGGCATGCACTCAGGGTAACGATTACATCTGCCAAAACAAGTCCTTCTCAAGAAGGCAACCGTCCTAGACCTTGGTAGAAAAGGGAGTCCGTGACGTAAATCGGAACAACATTTGTTGGTATCGCGCCAGAGTTTATGGTGCCGTTAGATCCATAAATAGCCTACAGTATGCAACTGTGTACTCATTATGCCTGTTGACCTGGGAGGGAATACATGATGCCATGGATCTCTACTTGTTCCGGTTTTACGTCACGGACTCCCTTTTCTACCAAGGGCTAGGACGGTTGCCTTTTTGCGAAGGACTTGTTTTGGCAGATGTAATCGTTACCCTGAGTGCATGCCCTTGCTAGCCTCAGACCATGATGAGGCGCGAACCCTCCACCCGACGCCTCAGAGTCGCGGATGCTACCGATTGAGCCACGGAGACTACGCCTTGCATCTCGACTGTCCCCTTCAATAATATCGTTGTCACTCACTTGGAAATGTCTCTCTTCTCGCACGGAAGGTAAGCCTCAAACCAAGGTCTTCTGGTATGCCAAATTTGTCTTTATTTAAGGACACCTGTACATGCATTTCATGGTTGCTAATAAACATACATATTTATTATATAAAAACGTTTTATGTATAAATAAATAATTAAGGATTTAGTTATAATTGCTGAAATTAGTTTTTGTTGGATCATTATTCGTTATACTATATGTAAAGGAGTTGTCGTTAAGCATTGAAAATTGGCCACATTAAGTGGGAAGTGGGAGTGAAATGCACGGAGACATTCAATAGTGTTTGCTCATTACCTGCTGTAGCAGCCAGAAAAGAGAGATTTCCTAATTATTTTTAGACTGAATGGTACAGTTGGTAGCGCTTTAAATACATTGATAGATTGTCTTTGTGCTATAGGTTCGAATCCTGGTCAGGTCAGTAAAATGCTTCATGTTAAGACTGATGTAAGGAAGTTTATTCTGGCAAGATATACTAATCGCTTAAAGTAGTATTTTTCCAATTATACTTTGTGCAAGTAATATGTGAATGCATTATATAAGAGATCACTGATAGAGTACTTGATAAATATGAACGGGAAAAAACTCAACAACATATTAGAGATGCTCAATTGGATGAAACTACTGGTGGATGTAATTAATTTTTCCCCTTCGAGGCCAATAAAAAAGACAACAGAAAAATAGATGAGGGAGAGTGGACAACTGATTTGCTCTTGTCAAAGCTTTGTAATTGTAGTGGTTAGATATCTGCAGCACATATTGAGTGTAATTGTGTTGACTACCGTAGAGTGTTTGTATGTGTGTGTGTGATTACCTAATTGTGATTACCTAATTGTGCTTACGGGAAAGAGCCCAAAGCTCGTATCTTCCCGTCTTCTGATCGGTTCCATTTTATACTTAGTGATACTGTGTGTGGGTGTACTCGTATATGTATGTATGTGTGTGTGAGATAGATAAGTAGATATATAGACAGATAGATGGTTGGATGGATAGATAGATAGATAGATGAATAGATAGGGATAGATGGATAGACAGACATAAGACAAAGAGATAGATCGACAGACAAATCAAGAGAGATATATATCGACAGACAGACAGATCAAGAGATAGAAAGCTAGACAGACAAATAGACAAAGATATAGATAGACAGACAGACAGACAGACGAAGATAGACAGATGAATGGATGGATGGATGGGAAGATATATACTCGTGTGTGTGTGTGTGTGTGAGTGTGTGTGTATATATATATATATATATATATATATATATATATATATATATATATATATATATATATATATATATATATATATATATATATATATATATATATATATATATATATTTCATAAGGTCTCCCTTAAAATTACTACTGCTTTTCAAAATAACATATGAGTATCTTTAATTGATTTTTTTAATCAAGTCTCTCTCTCTCTCTCTCTCTCTCTCTCTCTCTCTCTCTCTCTCTCTCTCTCTCTCTCTCTCTCTCTCTCTCTCTCTCTCTCTCTCTCTCTCTCTCTCTCTCTCTTTCTCTCCCATCGTCTAACAATTAATAAGCAGATAAAAGTTTCTTAATTAATATATAATTAAATAGGAAATGTAAAAAAAAATCCCACTCGGAGGCTAATTCAAATGAATGAAAAAATATACATTCTGTAATTATTGTTTAGAAAATCATACATGCTTTTAGTATACAAAACGGACATATATAAAATGTTTTAATGGTCTAACATGCATATACTCGGCTAAGAAAATTAAAATTTTTAGAATTTTTTTTTTCCATATTTAATCTTATATTTGTGAAATTAAATTCCAGTCTTACAATTAAGCAACCTACATAAGCTTTTACCCTGTTTCCATTTAAATTTCCTCAGTAATTGTTATGATTCTCATTATGTAAAGTACTCTACGGAAAAGTGGGATATTTCTTTTGCTGCAACTCTTTCTCTTCAAATTGGACCATATTGCACTGGAATTATTAGCGAGAGATGACAATTATTGCTTAATTGCTTCTGGTATTACTACCCTTATTACCACTGTTACTATTATTTCCATTGCATTTTCTTTATAATGTCAAACATGGACGTTCTGTCTTATTTCGTAATTTTGCTTTTTAAGCTTGGCACTCTAAGGGGGTTTACACGGTCAAACGGTTCGTCGAACGCGGTTCGACAGATAAGTATTTGAAGTGATGTTCGAACGTGTGAACGGGATATTTGGTTGTCGAACACGTTCCGTGTTCGACAACCAAATACCCCGTTCACACGTTCGAACATCACTTCAAACATTCGTCTGTCGAACCGCGTTCGACGAACCGTTTGACCGTGTAAACCCCCCTTTAGGTTCGAATTTCTGGCGGTGACAAATAAGCTTCTTGTTAAATGTCTTTTTGAGATATTACTTTGTTTCTTCTTGTCGTTTCTCTGATCAAGAACTAGATATGATATTGTTGTATTTGAGAGAGAACCCAAAACTAGACCGATGTTTTTCGGGTTTTGCCAGTCCACATTTTCATTATACCAGCACTTCTGGCACCCCGCGCATATCATCTGCACAGGTCTTTCTGATGATTTGATTGTTGCATTTAGTTCTTCCACCATGGAATGTGATGGCATTATATCTTTTGGTTCTTCCACCATGGGCTGGAATTCAATAAGTGTTAAGTTCATACTTTGACAAAGTAGAGCATTTAAGAGCAATGCTATGCAGCAATGCTTCACTATGAATCCAGTGGAAAAGATTTCTCTTATCAACATAAACTGCAAATGCATTTTCCTCATTAGAGATTCTCCTCATGGGATCCATTACTGTTTCTCCAACAGTCTGTTGCCCTGCATACACCTGTAAACTCCCTGCAGCTCTTTTAACATTGCTGCCTTACTAATATTACGCATTTCTCATTGATTCTCTATAGGACTTCTCCAGTTTATATTACTCTTATTCCAGGATTCTTACTCGGCTGCACTAATCGACACGTTGCTAAAGCATCTTCACTCAGTTCTTGAAAGTTTACTTGTCCAGCTTGCATTACCCTCACATAAATCTGTGGCAGCTATTCCAAATTTATTTTTACTTGACTGCCAGTGGCTTGACGCTTAGCATTCGGGGTCAGCTCCTTCTTAAGTTTTCGCGCCTATCTTTCAGATCATTGTTCTTTTATTAGCCTCAAAGTAACAGTTTTTTCTCTGTATAGCCGTTACCTTGATTGCTCTTGCTATTATATATGTATCTGCAGATGATACCGACCAGTTACTATTGTCTGTATTAGTATCGGATATTAAATGTAATAATGGAGGAAGAGAAGGGATGGCCAGGGAGATGGAATCATTTACGTTCTCTCATCAGTTCCTCTATCTAACCTTTTTCGGTTTATAATTTTGTCTCTTTTTTTGACAATAAATGCACAACTTTTTTAATGTGTTAGATAAAGAAGTATAATTCCATATAATATGCTAGTTGTGTGTATGTGTTTTTTAACGGGGAAATAAAATTTTTTTTCCTGGTAAATAAAACCCAGACAAATTAATAGTGCAAATCATATCTTCCTCTTGACTCAAGACCCTAATGAAGTCCATCTATTTTTATAAAAGTTTTCCTTCTTTATATTCCATCAGGGACCATTTCCCTCTTGGAGGATTTATACTATTGCTTTTGTAGATCATGCGTCACTCCGTAATGAATTCTGAAAGACAATTTGATTTCAGTCTGAAAAGAGATTTGGAGATTTCTTTGCAAATTGGATGCATTTTTTTGCAATCTTTCGTCGTGAACATTTACATGCTGTCGGAAAATTACTTTCGGTGCTATTTTCTTGTGTTTTGACACCCTGTTAAAGATTTAGCAATGCAGTATGGAAATATTTTTGGGTCTGGGCTATATGTAATCTGTCTATATATTTACAGGATGTCAGAGATCTACTCGTTCATATATTTTTCTGTAGCTATCGGGATTCTTTTGAACTACTGTATTCGGAAAGGCTGAAAAATTGGCTGTACATTAGTTTTATGAATTATTTGTACTTGTTTATTAACCATAGTTAAGATTAATCGAGTTGGATTTTTTTTTTTTTTTTTTTTTTTTTTTTTTTTTTTTTTTTTTTTTTTTTTTTTAGAATTGTCAAATGTGTTATGTGTATTGACCCCAAGGTGACCTATTTATGTCGGCATCTCCCAAAAATTTATCACCTGTATGTTTATTGCAGAACTTTACAAGTGAATCTTAATCATCACATTCGGTTCTGGTGGTGCTGACTTTAGTACGATAATTATCGTAAGAGAATTTTGTATGGAGATGTGATGATGGTGCTGACTTCAGTACGATAATTATCTAACAGAGTTTTGTATGGAGATGTGATGATGGTGCTGACTTCAGTACGATAATTATCGTATGTGAGGATGGTGCTGACTTCAGTACGATAATTATCGTAAGAGTTTTGTATTATGTGATTTTAACCTGTAACTGCAGAAACATCATATTCTATTTTTCAGTTCTCTAATTTCTGTCAACGCTCTCTGTGTGAAGGATGTCAATATTAATTTTATATTTTCACATTAGTAGAATTCTTGCCAAAATTATATAGCTGGGTTCTGAAATATCGGAAAAAAAAGTTTTGGATGAAAACCTGTTTCACATTTTATTTTTCTTCTAGCTGTTTATTTTATCATCTCTGTTGCTCATACTAAGAACTTTCAGTTTCATTTGCAAAGTTTTACGTCACGGACTCCCTTATCAACCAAGGCCTAGGACGGTTGCCTTCTTGCGAAGGACTTGTTTTGGCAGATGTAATCGTTACCCTGAGTGCATGCCCTTGCTAACCTCAGACCGTGGCGGGGCACGAACCCTCGACCTGCCGTCTCAGAGTCGCGGACGTTACCGCCTGAGCCACGGTGACTACTTGCTCATACTAAGAACTAATAAATGAAAAGTTTCTTTAATTATTTCATAATATAATTCAGGATAATTTGATTATAGATTAGACTCTTTTAAATGAAATGTTTATCAAGATCTTGATTGACTCAAAATTCTTTTTAATCGACAATATTGCCCATGTACATATGGGAAAACTGTTTCTGTAGTCTCCGTGGCATAATGGTAGCGTCCGCGACTCTGAGGCGGCAGGTCGAGGTTTCGCGCCCCGTCACGGACTGAGGTTAGTAAGGGCATACACTCAGGGTAACGATTACTTCTACGAAAACAAGTCCTTCGCAAGAGGGCAACCGTCCTAGCCCTTAGTAGAAAAGGGAGTCTGTGACGTAAAAACCGAAAGATATAGGGAAACTATGTCGCACTAGCTTCTTGTCGACGAGGGTTGGTTTTACTTTAAGGTTTTAAGACTGCATGCTATTGTTAACACCAAATCTCTCCTCTGATCCGGGCTTTGGAGCGGTATCCACTTGAGCTGACACGCTCCCCTAGTGGCTAATTTAATAAATATTCTAGAAATAGAAATATTACGTGACTTTTTTTCTGAAATAGAAATATTATGAGCTATTCTTGGCTTTTTATGATAGCTGAAAGCTGATGAAATCAGAAAGGGAATCCTGTCCAATATCAGAGATGAATTTCTTCAAAAGCGAAAACCCTTTTTCAAAATTCCATCAACAATATCTAATTTTCTGTTTGTCACACGTCAAAATAAATGAAAAATAAATAAATTAATGAATAAATAAATGAATAAATAAATATGTAAATAAATAAAAAGATAAATAAATATATAAAATAATTACTTGACATCACCTTCCTAGAATTTATATGGTGTTTATAAACACGAAAATAATTATTTTCTTTCCCATTGGAAAAGAAGAAAATTCAGAGAAAGCAAAATGAGGAAAAAAAAAAGAAAATTTTCACATTTTCATGTATCTCTTAGAAACTTACTAATTAGTGATGTAGAATTTTATACAGTGAATTTTACAGCTTATTACCACTGAAGTCTTTTCATGTGTTTTGCTAGTTTTCTCAATGCATCAGTTATTTATTCTTGAAGAAAACTCTCTCTCTCTCTCTCTCTCTCTCTCTCTCTCTCTCTCTCTCTCTCTCTCTCTCTCTCTCTCTCTCTCTCTCTCTCTCTCTCTCTCTCTCTCTCTCTCTCTCTCTCTCTCTCTCTCTCTCTCTCTCTCTCTCTCTCTCTCTCTCTGTGTGTGTGTGTGTGTGTGTGTGTGTGTGTGTGTGTTTGTATGTGTGTGTATATATGCATGTGTGTTTGTATGTAATACCAAATAAAGACTATCATATGGGAATATATATATATATATATATATATATATATATATATATATATATATATATATATATATATATATATATATATATATATATATATATATAACTGCCTCTGACTAGGCTTCGAACTTACAACACACATGACAAATCCATCAGTGTGCATTAGGCGCTACCAACATGCATCACTGAAAGCGTAAAAAGAACATATAAAACACAGTGTGATTCAGGCTTAATAGTTAATAACAACTAAGTTGCTTACAAATTTCCTCTGTATTGATTCTCCGAAACAACAACATTAATTTTGAAATTATTATTATAAGTTTTCATGTATCCATTACGTCACCATATTATTGTGAATTTTTTTTATCGGTTTTTATTTCAGTGTTGAAACTAGCCGGGGAAAAAATTTGATCTTAAATTATCATCAATGTGAAAAGTCTCATTTTTTTTTTATTTCATCTGACTTTTGGATAGATAGTAATGGGACGGTAGTGGCGAAAAGGATACTATAAATCGACTCTTTCCCGGAAACTCTGTGAAAATAGGACAGTTTTTTTTCCTCCTTTGCAAAAAACATATTTTCTTAAGGCAATGAAAAAAGAAAAAGATATTTCTCTCCTCGTGAGATATGGGAAACTTTTTGTTGTTTTCCTTTTCATAGTTTGGCTTCATTGCGGTCATAATAGTGGAAATTTTTCTTGATATTTTTTGTCTAGGAGAGGGGAAAATATGCTTTGTTATGGGTATTTTGTTCGTGTTTTTGTAATGTTTAATAATATTTCTTGGAACACAAGACAAGTTATCTATAAATTATCAAGGCCGAAGTCAGTCCTATTATCATAGTATTAGGAAATACCTTTTTATTTTTGTCTTGGGGAAAAATAAGATTTAGTGAGTAGTTTCTGCCTGCTTTTGCAATAATAATAACATTTTCTGGAATAAACTATTAAATTAAAGTAGTCATAATCAGTACTCTTATTCTTTTGAAAATTTGAGGATACCAATTAAAACGGTAAAAAAAAAAATAATGATTTTTCCTCTTAAAGAGGAAAACCAAGGAATCCAAAGGAAAAACAGGGTAAGGAGGTAGGAAATCAATAGGGATGGGAAACGTTAAAGGAAAAAGGATGAAAATGAAAAAAAAAATGAAGAGTAAAGGAAATAAGATAAAAGATGAGGCTATATAAGGAGAATAGGTAAATAAGGTTACTCTAGGTATCCTACATTTGTCTAGATGTAATAGATTTTGCTCTCTATTTAGCGATACTACAGCTGAAGGTTTTTTGAACTTAAATAGGTCTGTCCAGGACAGTTCGATGTTAAGTCTTCCTTCAGTTACGGTTCTTTTTCTATGCCTACAACGACACTAAATATTCTTGGATATTCATCACACATCTTTTATTATCCCTTCACATCTGACAAGTCATTACACTCTCCATCTCTGTTTCTCTTTATGCATTCTTCGTGCCCAGGCCTGATGAGGGCTGTTTTATTTTATAATTTTTTTTTGGCCCGTTCTGGTGTCACAATCATGTGAAAAAAAAATTGGGATTTTGTCATTTGCAAGTTTTATCATAAGCTTTCGCGCCCTTTGTAGCTACAAATTAAGTTAATTTTACGTAATTAAAATTGCTATTTGTATATGAAGAAGGAATTAAATGAAATATCTAAGTCTTCGTATATATTCCAGAGTTGTAAGCACCATTTGTAATGTGCGATATTTAATAATAATAATAATAATAATAATAATAATAATAATAATAATAATAATAATAATAATAATAATAATAATAATAATAATAATAATTATAATAATAATAATAATAATAATAATAATAATAATAATAATAATAATAATAATAATAATAACAATAATAATAATAATAATAATAATAATAATAATAATAATAATAATAATAATAATAATAATAATAATAATAATAATAATAATAATAATAATAATAATGATAATGAAAATAATGGTAATTGTTAAAATGATAATAAGAATATTAATTGTGATCGGTCTTACGTCACAGACTCCCTTTTCTGTTAAGGGCTTTGGTGTGGGCAGATGTGATTGCTACCCTGAGTGCATGCCCTTGCTAACCTCAGACCGTGGCGGGCAACCACATTTATAAAATTTTCTTACTGATTCACTCATGTACATTAAATGAATTAACTTATTTTGTAGATTGAATTTGTAAATTAGCTACAAAAACAAAAAAGAAAATGTTCTACGAATTACTACAAATATTGTGCAACAGAGAGTTTTAGATCACGGGAAGAAGGTGAAGTTAAGAGAAGGAGAATGACCTCCTGAACTGGGACCTCTTTTCCTTCATTTTTAATATCAAGAATAATTTTGCCGACAAATAAAGCTTCCGTCTCTCTCTCTCTCTCTCTCTCTCTCTCTCTCTCTCTCTCTCTCTCTCTCTCTCTCTCTCTCTCTCTCTCTCTCTCTCTCTCTCTCTCTCTCATTAGTGATATATATACTCTCTCTCAATGTGATGTAAACTTTCTAGTCTAATGACTGTACAAGATAATATCGTAAAAATAGAGATCTGCTGTTTCTATGCACCTTTAAAAACTGATCCATGTTTGTTACAGAGTTAGAGTTATTCTATTTTATCTGGGAAATTCTTATTTTTGGAACATAAATATTAGTTTATTTTAATTATATATATATATATATATATATATATATATATATATATATATATATATATATATATATATATATATATATATATATATATATATATATATATATATATATATATATATAATACGTGTGTGTATATATGTATGTATGTATGTATGTATGCGTGCATGCATGTAATTACCTAATTGTGCTTACGGGAAAGAGCTCCATGCTCGTAACTCTCGATCTCCTGGTCTGTTCCATTTTGTACTTAGTGATACTTATCATACTTGTCCATAAAACTATGGATTAAGTTAGCATCAACTACCTCTTCACTTATATATATATATATATATATATATATATATATATATATATATATATATATATATATATATATATATATATATATATATATATATATAT
>JAXCGZ010021042.1:0-42500 GCA_037179515.1 Halocaridina rubra | reverse complement strand
AACATCGTCTGGTCGTAAGCTGTGACGAATCACATCTAGATTTTAAGTTCCCTGAAGCACTAAAACTGAGGTTAATTAACATATTTCTTCTCTGCCTTTTTTTTTATGAATGTGACACCGGGACAGGCAAAAACTGCCCTCATCAATAAAGTCCCGGGTACGAGAAAGTACCAAGACGAAGGAAAAGAAAGAGGTTAAGGACAAGGCAGATATGAGGCAATGTCACACAAAGGAAATCGACAGACAGAAAATAGCAGTCAAAGTACAGAGGACCCAGATATATGGACTATAACGCAAATTAAATATAAAATTTTTCAAAATTTAGATTTTATTTTGCGTTTACGAATATGTATAAATTTTTTCTTCAGCGAAGCTACATATGGATATTCGCCATGTTTTTCATTTTAGTGTTTAATTTTTGCCTATATTATCTATTATGTATTTATAGCTATCGCCTTGTTCTTATGTGGTATGTTGGTATAAATATACTTGACTTTGAACTTCAATTGGCCTGGCCAGGACAGCTCGATGTTAGTCTTCCTTCATATACGATTCTTTCCCTAGGCCTACATCTGCACCGAATATTTTAGCACATTCGCTACCCATCTCTTACCGTCCCTTCTCATCAGTCAAGTCATAACACTCCCCATCTTTTTTTTTCCTCTTTACTTTCTGACTCATCTTCTTGGTGCTTGAGGACAATTTTCTTTGCCTGACCCGGTGTCTCAATAAGAAAATACGCACGGACACACTTACACACACACACACACACTTACACACACACAAACGCACACACACACACACACACTTACACACACACACAACTACACACACACACACACACACACACACACACACACACACACACACACATCTCTGTCCCAAACCTCTCCCACCCATGGGTCGGGAGAAGGGGTAGTCATCAGAGGACTTAAACAGAGAATCAAGAAGTTAGAGGAAATGGTTACAAGCCTTGATGATAAAATTCGGAATATGGATGGAGAAATGAAAGAGAATGAAACACTCAGAGAACAAATAAGATCTTTGGAGGAAGCAAATAAAGCACAAGGGCAGGAGAGAAAGGAACTAGAAAAAAGAATAAAGAAGCTGGAAGGGGAAAAGAGTCAACTAGAATCTAGAATTTCTAATCAAGAAGATAAAAACAAACAGCTAAATGACAACCTAAAGGAATTAGATGTTAGTTCACTGCTATCTTCTGAGAGAGACGAGATTGCTGCTTGGAATGTTCAGATTAAGGAAAACATTGAACAGTTCAGAAAAGAGTTCCAGGAGCTGAATATGGAAAATGATGCCATGAAAACGTCCTTTGCTGATGCACTAAAGGGGAATGTGGCAGTAAAAGAGGCTGTAAAGGTGGTGGCACTGGAAAACATACAAACAGTTGATTATAAAGAGACAGTAATCGAAAAAATGAAAGACGTTGTGATGGAAAGGGCAAACCCACTCATCAGACAGGCACTTGATAAGGAGAAGACAGTGGTAATCTCAGGCATAAGTGAATCCCAGGAGCCAACATGGCAGGGGAGACTTGAAGAAAATAAAGCTAGGGTTGTAGACCTGATAAGAAAGCTTGGAGTAGTATGTGGTCCTGAGGATATTGTAAACATACACCAACTAGGTAAATATTCGAGGGAAGGAAAGCCGAGACCAACAAAAGTAACCTTTGAGAGAGGGGAGACATGTAGGGAAATATTGTTGAGAAAAAAAAGTCTAAAAGACCTTCAAGAATGCAAAGAAGTGTTCATTAGACGATACAGAACACAGGAAGAGATGGGAAAGATCAAAAACTTGTTGCAAGAGGCAAGAAGGTTAAATGATGAAAGAAATGAGGAAGAGAAGAAAAATTTTCGTTACGGAATACTTCCAGACAAAGGGGAGATAAAGAAGATAATGACAGAAGATCAGGGGATGGGGCCTCATTAAGATTGTTATACACAAATGCTGATGGATTAGCTGGTAAGGCAGTAGAATTAAAAGATAGGATTCACAACAGTAAGGCAGATATAGTAGCAATTACAGAGACTAAGTTGAGTGAGGACATAAACAGTGTCACAGTTTTTCCTAAGGGCTTCAGAATACTAAGGGTCGAAAGATCTGAGAGGACTGGTGGAGGGATAGCACTGCTCATAAGTGAGAGGATTCAAGCTGAAGAGATAAACTTGGCTATAGAAAGTGAGTTCAGGGAATTTCTTGTTGCTCGCATAAATACTGGGTCAGAGAGCATTATAATAACTGTTGTATACAACCCACCAAGGAACCAAAATAGGCTTGAAATTTATGAGGAAAGTCATATAGGTACGATTGAAGTCATAAACTCAGTTGTTAACATGGCGCGGGAGAAAAAATGTAGGATTTTGATTATGGGAGACTTTAATCATAAAGAGATAGATTGGATAAATCTTGACCCACACAGTGGTGAGGACTCCTTTGGGGCAAGATTCCTAGATTGCGTACAAGGGAATTTCCTACACCAACATGTAATGGAACCAACAAGAGCCAGGGGTGGGGATGAGCCATCACTACTTGATCTGGTGTTCACAGATAATGTGTTGGATATTGAAAATATTGAGTATGAACCACCAATTGGAAAGAGTGACCACTGTGTGTTGTTGATGGAGTATATCATTGAAGACATTCTTCCTGAGAGTAGAGGCACTGAGGACATGAGGAGGAACTATCAGAAAGGAGATTACATCAAAATGAATGAGCTTTTTGCAGTTATTGACTGGAGAACCTTATTTTACAACAAATCTGTACAAGAAATGTATGACATCTTTTGTGAGAAATATGGGAAGATAGTAGATTGCTGCATACCTGTCACCAAAGTAGGTGTAATTCATGCCAGAGAGAAATGGTTCGATAATGGGTGTAAAAGAGCTAAGGAGTGGAGAGACAAATGCTGGAAAAGGTATAGGAGGAGAAAAAACATAAATGCCTGGCAAACCTACAAAAGAGCAAGAAATGACTACCTAAGTAAAAGGAGAGAGGCAGAGAAAGATTATGAGAGGGACATCACCAGGAAGGCTAAAGAAAATCCCAAGCTTTTCCACAGCTTTATCAGAGGAAAACTGAAGGTAAAAGAACAGGTTTTAAGGCTAAAGAGAGCGGATGGAAGCATCACTGAGACGGACGAAGAGATCTGCAAAGAATTGAACAAGGAGTTTCAGTCAGTATTTACAGTAGAAAATACCCCACCCCCTCAGATTGCAGTGATAGAAGCTCAAGGGCCGGTATTAGAGAACATCAACCTTACAGCCACAGAGGTATGCAAGGCGCTGATGGATTTAGATGTTCATAAAGCTACAGGTCCTGATGACATATCCCCTCATGTGCTTAAAAAATGCGCAAACACAATATCAGTGGCACTAAGTATCATATTTAAGGAGTCATTGGAGTCGGGGGAGATTCCAAGATGCTGGAAACAAGCAAATGTGATACCTATCTTCAAAAAGGGAAGGAGGGATACGGCTCTGAACTATAGACCAGTTTCCTTGACCAGCATAGTTTGCAAACTTATGGAGAAACTACTAAGGAAACATATCTCTCTTCACTTGGAATCCTTCAACTTTTTGTCAGTGAGGCAACATGGCTTCAGAGAAGGAAGATCAACAGTAACAAACTTATTAGAATTTTATGATGAGGTAAGCCAAATCTTACAGGAAAGAGAGGGTTGGGCAGATTGCATATTCCTAGACTTCCAGAAAGCGTTTGACACTGTTCCACATGGGAGACTTATTAGGAAGCTGCAATCAATGGCTAGAATAGGTGGAAATGTCTTGGAATGGATAAAAACTTACTTAGAAGGAAGGGAACAGAGGGTTAGAGTAAGACACTCAGTGTCTGAATGGAGAAGAGTTAGTAGTGGAGTTCCACAGGGTTCAGTTTTAGGGCCACTTTTGTTCCTTGTATATGTAAATGACCTACCAGAGTCTGTAAATTCATTCATGAATATGTTTGCAGATGATGCAAAGATTGTGAAGAAAGTAAAAAACGAGAACAATGGTAGAGAACTTCAGGAGGATCTAAATAATCTGCATGAGTGGTCAGAAAAGTGGCTAATGAAATTCAATACCTCAAAATGTAAGGTAATGAGAATGGGTACAAGTGCAAGAAGGCCCAAGCTTGACTACTCGGTGGCTGGAGTACAGCTTCAGGAGACAGAAAATGAGAGAGATCTAGGAGTAAACATATTGGCAGATTTGTCTCCAGAAATACATATAAATGGCGTAGTAAGGGCAGCATATGCATTCTTATCAAATGTAAGGGTAGCCTTCAGGCACATGGACAAGGAAATGTTCAGAAATATTTATGTAACCTATGTGAGGCCAAAACTCGAATATGCAGCCCCCTTTTGGAATCCGCACTTGAAAAAGCACATAGCTAAGCTTGAAAAAGTTCAAAGACATGCCACGAAACTGGTGCCAGAAATACGCAATCTCGGTTATGATGAGAGGCTGAGGGAATTAGACTTGCCATCACTCGAAGCTAGAAGAGTAAGGGGGGATATGGTGACAGTCTTTAAATTCCTTCATGGTTATGATAGAGTGGATAGGGATCGATATTTCGATATGGCTGGCTCTAGAACTAGAGGTCATAGTTTGAAGCTTCGGAAGAAAACTTGTTTGCAGGATGTAAGGAAATACTTTTTCAGTGTAAGAGTAGTTGATAATTGGAATTCGCTAAGCGAGGAGGTAGTTAATGCTACCTCAATCCATAGTTTTAAGGACAGGTATGATAAGTATCACTAAGTCTAAAAATGGAACCGATCAGGAGACGGGAAGATACGAGCTTTGGGCTCTTTCCCGTAAACACAATTAGGTAATCACAATTAGGTAATCACACACGAAGAGGGGAGGCGTTTCTCTATACTTGAGCCAAAAGAAATGTTTTTAATTCCAGAGTCCTCTAAAGGGGAACCTTCTCTCTCCTAATGTGACAGAATGTTAGGATACCTGACAGTGAATGGAAATTCGATAGGTTACGATGTCATTATCTCTAATTTACAGTTTTTCTTCTCATTCTGGAAGAAGTTTGGCCCTTCTGCCTCACTGGCATCCAACTTGTGTTAAATTTCATCTGTATGTTGGAAAGGATGTCACTGATGCCATCCAAGTCTTCAAGTGAAGTCTGAAGAAGTAAGACTTCAGATGCTAAGATGGAATTAAACTTACTGAAGAAGTAAGACCTCAGATGCTAAGATGGAATTAAGCTTACTGAAGAAGTAAGATCTCAGATGCTAAGATGGAATAAAACTTACTAAAGAATTTATCAAGTGAAATTCTATAATGTATATATAATACTAAGGGAATTAGGATATAATTATATTGTATTGGGATATAATTAGGCATAGAATAGAGCCTCGTTTTACGTCGCGGAGTCCTTTTTCTAGCAAGGGCTAGGATGGTGCCCTCTTTCGAAGGACTTTGGTTTTGGCAGTGTGAACTTTAACCTGAGTGCATGCCCTTTCTAACCTCAGACCATGTCGGGTCTCGAACTGACGACTGACGAATTATAATAGCATGTTCTAGCACCCAGCCACAATGGACACAGAATGAAGTATAGAATGATCCTATGAATTCCTTGTATTGCATAAGTAGTTTACTAAACATAATCTTCGCAAGTTGGTTTATCATTCCAAACTGATTTTCGATTAAGACCACGTAGAATTTATAATGAATTATCTAAAAAAGAAAAATAATAATATTATTAATTTTTTTATTGTAAATAAAGAACTAAGAACGATTTTTTTTGCTCATGCTGAATTTTACGAAATTCAGTTAATTCATATTATCTTAAAAACCTCATCAACATTTTCACCTTTTTACCGAGTTTTACCGCATTCAGTTGATTTATATATTCAAATATATAAAAATCCTTCAACAACTCACCTACGGTCTATGAATATAAATTACTACCAATTCGTGTATGTTAATTAAATACACTATTTACAATAAACATATTCATACGCATAATAATACTTTCATCGCGTGAAATACACTCAGTTTTTTTCAATGCGTTTCCAATAGTTTTGCCCTTTAAAAAAAAAAAAAAAAAAAAAAAAATATATATATATATATTATATATATATATATATATATATATATATATATATATATATATATATATATATATTATATATATATATATATATATATACAGCTTAGGTAGCCTGGGAGGAGAAAAAAAAGTTTATCTACTGCTTAGGTAGCCTGGGAGGAGAAAAAAAAGTTTATCTGCTGCTTAGGTAGCCTAGGAGGAGAAAAAAAAAGTATCTACTGCTTAGGTAGCCTGGGAGGAGAAAAAAAAGTTTATCTACTGCTTAGGTAGCCTGGGAGGAGAAAAAAAAAGTATCTACTGCTTAGGTAGCCTGGGAGGAGAAAAAAGTTTATCTACTGCTTAGGTAGCCTGGGAGGAAAAAACAAAGTATCTACTGCTTAGGTAGCCTGGGAGGAGAAAAAAAAGTTTATCTACTGCTTAGGTAGCCTGGGAGGAGAAAAAAAAAGTTTATCTACAGCTTAGGTAGCCTGGGAGGAGAAAATGAAGTTTACTTGGCACTTGTGGCCCTCAAATGGTGTATCAACCTTTTTTTCGTGGATCCTGTTAGCATTATTGAAGGGAAATGGGAAGGTCGATAAGTAATGCTCTCATTCTGAGGTATAAATTTTTCCCTTAAAGGGTATTTTGTCCGGCCTCTTTCCCCTTGAGGGCCACGTGAATGGTTACATCTGATGGTTATCAGGAAAAATATAAGATGATGATGAGACCGTATTTTCCATTTTCCATTGTTTTCGATGTAGAGTGTCTCATTTTTGTATCTTTTGCTTATAGATACAAAATAGGGCTTTATTTGAAATGGAAACTTACCACCTCCTTTTTGGAAAATATAGAGCTGTTTCACTGTGTTTGTGTGTGTGTGTATGTGTGTGTGTGTGTGTGTGTGTGTGTGTGTGTGTGTGTGTGTGTGTGTGTGTGTGTGTGTGTGTGTGTGTGGGCGCGTTGATTGTCATTAAAATTTATTTTTGTGCCTCATCAACATAAGTCGTGTGCGAACTCCAATCGTAAAACATATCCGGTAAGCATGATGTTTTCCCCTAAAATAATAATAATAATAATAATAATAATAATAATAATAATAATAATAATAATAATAATAATAATAATAATAATAATAATAATAATAATAATAATAATAATAATAATAATATCGCATTTTTGCTATCTGTCGAAGTGGTTACGTATACTTACTATGCAATATTACATAATGCTTTAAATATTTATACTAATATTGTTTTTGAATTTTTGTATGTTGTTGCGACCTTGAAGTGAGTGTCTATATATATATATATATATATAATATATATATATATATATATATATATATATATATATATATATATATATATATATATATATAAAACCAAGCAAGCACATTACATATGTGAAAACATTTAATCATTTTTTACACCGACCGGGACTCGAACCTAGGACTTATGATTACTAAGTCAAGGCGCTACCACTACTCCACAGAAGGTTAAAAGGAATCCAACCTTATAGCTTATATCTGCTATACTTAGGAATGAACGCATTCTAACTGAATGCCGCTATGTTCATATTACAGATTCCCCAACCTCACTCGTGGCTTCATTTTAGCATTTAATTCCATTCCCAACCTCATTCGGGTCATACAATAACCAAGCAAGCACATTACATATGTGAAAACATGAATCATTTTTTACCCCGACCGGGACTCGAACCTAGGACTTATGATTACTAAGTCAAGACGCTACCACTACACCACAGAAGGTTAAAAGGAATCCAACCTTATAGCTTATATCTGCTATACTTAGGAATGAACGCATTCTAACTGAATGCCACTATGTTCATATTGAATTAAATGCTAAAATGAAGCCACGAGTGAGGTTGGGGAATCTGTAATATGAACATAGTGGCATTCAGTTAGAATGCGTTCATTCCTAAGCATAGCAGATATAAGCTATAAGGTTGGATTCCTTTTAACCTTCTGTGGTGTAGTGGTAGCGCATTGACTTAGTAATCATAAGTCCTAGGTTCGAGTCCCGGTCGGGGTAAAAAATGATTCATATATATATATATATATATATATATATATATATATATATATATATATATATATATATATATATATATATATATATATATATATATATATAAACACACACACACTTCTTTTTCATTTAGTTTCATATCACATTTTTATTTTGATAATCTATCCCCCCTGTGTTAGTATCCCCAGTCAATTTAGAGGACATAATAAGTACAATTTTATGAGCAAACTAGTATGTTTACATACTTAGGTTCCGATATGGTCATTTCTGTCCGATCTACTTCTCTTTAAAAAAAAAAAACTTGTATATTTAAAACCAAAGTATTAATTCCTTGGAATCTAATAATTAATATGCTAAGTCATCTCTTTAATATGAATTTATGCTTTTAAACTGAGTAAATTAGATCAAAGGTACTCAAATCTTGAAGCCCCAAAATTTAATACTATGCCAATGTAACTGGTATTTCCCCCCTGCCATCCTTCCTGTTAAATATAAAGGAGAAACAAGTAACGGGAAGAGAATTAGCATTTATTCAGATGTCTTTGTTTTCCACCCTATTGAAATCAGACCCTCCTGTTACGCGTTTAATTTATTAATTAATTAATTATTTATTATTAATTAATTAATTAATTAATTCATTCATTCATTCATTCATTAATTAATTAATTTATTTATTTATTTATTTCTTTATTAAATTATTTATTTACTTAGTTTTTTATTTTTTGTTATCAAATTTCCCATTGCCTATTGCAACCTTGCTTGGAGGGATTGCGTGTATATCTTAACATTATTCAACGGATTTTTTGCGGTAGATTTCATATTAAGAGAGAGAGAGAGAGAGAGAGAGAGAGAGAGAGAGAGAGAGAGAGAGAGAGAGAGAGAGAGAGAGAGAGAGAGAGAGAGAGAGAGAGAGAGAGAGAGAGAGAGAGAGAGAGAGAGAGAGAGAGAGAGAGAGAGAGAGAGAGAGAATGCAATTAGCAACCATAATGAAGATAAAACTCTTTAAGAACATAAGAACATAAGAACATAAGAATAGAGGACACTGCAACATGCCTACTGGCACACACGAGGCAGCTCCATTTTTGAATTGTATTTTCAGCATGTCTAACCTATTCTATTCTACTCTACTTATTTATTCTGTTTTTCTTTTTATGATTTTTCTAATAAGCACTAACCTATTCATACCCACCCTACCTCTGTCATATGTCTATCTAATCTACATTTGAAGGTGTCTAAGGTATTGGCATTTACTATCATACTAGGAAGCTTGTTCCATGCATCAGCTACTCTATTACCAAACCAATTTTTACCAATTTCCCGTCTGAACTTAAATTTATCAAGCTTAAATCCATTATTACGAGTTCTGGTTTGATCATGAATTTTTAAAACTTTATTAATATCTCCCTTGTTAATCCCTTTAAACCATTTATACACTTCAATCATATCCCCCCTAACTCTTCGCCTCTCTAGAGAATGTAGATTAAGTTTTTTTAATCTGTCCTCATATGGTAGATTTCTGATATTGTGTATCATCTTGGTCATTCTTCGTTGCACTCTCTCCAAGGATTCAATTTCCATTCTATAATAGGGTGACCAGAATTGCACAGCATAATCTAAATGGGGCCTAACTAATGCAAGATTGAGCTGCAAAATAACTTTTTCCGTCCTATTGCTGACGCTTCTTGAGATAAATCCTAAAATTCTGTTTGCTTTATTTCTGACTGCTGTGCATTGCTCTCTTGGCTTAAGACTACTACTCACAAGAACTCCCAAATCCCTTTCACACTGAGAACTCATGATTTCATGGTTATTTAGCTTATAACTAGTATTGTCTTTTATAGTACCCATTTTAACTACTTTACATTTTTCAACATTAAATTCCATTTGCCATTTGTCCGACCATTCAGATAATCTATTTAGATCTTCCTGTAAAGCATGAATGTCTTCTTTTCCATTTATAGTTCTACCTATTTTAGTGTCGTCTGCGAATTTACTTAGGTTACTACTGATATCCAAATCCAGATCATTTAGATATACGATGAATAATAGAGGACCCAGTACCGAGCCTTGTGGTACCCCGCTTGTAACCGAGCCCCACTCTGATTTCTCTCCATTTATGCAAACCCTCTGTTTTCTGTCTTTTAACCATTGTTTGATCCATCTGAGCACAGCTCCTCCTATACCATGAGCTTCCAGCTTTTTAACTAATCTTTTGTGAGGAACTCTATCAAAAGCTTTGCTAAAATCTAGATATATTGTATCATATTCTTTGCCACAATCTACTGCCTCGTAAACTTCTGAATAAAAAGACAGTAAGTTTGTAAGGCACGAAAAACCCTTAAGAAACCCGTGTTGTGAAAGTTTTATCAGTCTGTGTAATTCTAGATGTGCCCTTATTTTATTTGCAATTATGGATTCTAGAATCTTACCCACTGTTGACGTTAAACTTACCGGCCTATAATTATTCTTTTTAACACGTTCTCCTTTTTTAAATATTGGTACCACATCTGCCAATTTCCACTCCATGGGTACCGATCCTAATTTTATTGAATTATTAAATAATGCAGTTAGAGGAAAACTAAGCTCTTCCTTGCATTCCTTTAATATTCTAGCATATATTCCATCAGGTCCCGGAGATTTATGAGCCTTTAATTTATCTATTTCTTTTATTACCTCCTCTCTCGTAATATTTATTGAACTAAGTATATTATCGGGACTGTCTCTGTAAATGGATTCTACTTCCGGAATATTTTCCAAGTTTTCATTTGTAAATACAGATAAGAAATAATCATTTAAACATGTACACATCACTTTATCGTCATCTGTGATATGGCCATTGGCTACTTCAATTGGTCCGACTTTTTCCTTAAATTTTGTTTGATAATGTTGATAAAACCCTTTAGGATTTTCTTTAGCTTCTCCTGCTATTCGAACTTCGTATTTTCTTTTCGACTCTCTAACTATCTTTTTAACTTCCCTGTTTAACTGTATATATTGCTGCCTCACCTGCTCTTCACCTCTTTTTAGTTTCCTGTATATTCCTCTTTTAATACCTATAAGATTCTTTATTCTATTGTTCATCCATTTAGGGTCATTTTTTCTTGATCTGCAATGTTTCATGGGAATATAGTCTCTCTGACTATTCTTAAGAGTCATGACAAAATTGTTATATTCCTCATCCAAATTATTAACTGACGGGCTGCTGTTCTTTCCTGTGAGAGAATTTAATGTATTGATCTTATCTTGTGATAATCCTTGGCATGTGGTACCCAAATTTCGGGGTAATCCGCTACCTGCGACCTGACCTGCTGGATTAACTACCCACATCTGTACCCCAGAAATCCCTTCCCATACCTCATTAGATAATTTAGTTTTTAAGCCCTCAAAATCTCCTGCTCTAAAGTTTGGAACAATATTCTTATTTTCCTTTATAGTTTCCTTGAAAATTATGTTAAATCTAATGGAATCATGGTCACTGTTGCCCAATTTTTCACCAACTTCTAAATTTGTAACCATATTCTCTCTATTACTAAGAACTAAATCTAGTGTATTCACCCCCTGTGTTGCTTCATGTACATGCTGAGAAAGGAAATTGTCTTCTACTACTTCCAAAAACTCCTTAGAGCTACTATCACCTGTTATGGTTTCCCAGTTAATATGTCTAAAATTAAAATCGCCTACAATGCAAACTCTATTTGACCTGCTCACTTTAGAAATTTCATCGTATATAACTTGAGACTCTATATTATCTAGATCAGGTGGTCTGTAGACTACTCCTACAACTAGACTTTCTATATTATTTTTAATTTCAACCCATAAGGTTTCTTAATTTAGATTTGTCTTAATTCCAGACTTAATGCAGCTTCTGAGGCTATCTTTAATATACATAATTACCCCTCCCCCTCTTTTATCTGCACTACGATCAGTATTATAAAGTTTATATCCAGTAATTATGTACTCAGCTTTAAGGTGTTTGCTTTCTAATTTAATCCAACTTTCACTAATGCATATTATATCCGGTCTCTCACTACATACTATGGCTCTCAGTTCTTCTATCTTGTTACCTAAACTACGGCTATTTGTATAATATACTTTTAAACTTTCTCTAGCTTCACCCTTCTTGTGGCTATTCTTTTTGTTAATATTTGTTCTATGTAACAAATGGTTCTTATCCTTAGACTCCCAGTTATTTGACCCACTATTTACTGAACCCTTACTGACTAATTTCTCTGCACAAGTATTAATCATTTCATTATTTGTGTCTAACAAAACCCCCCTACCTCTCTGTCTATCATACCAGCCAATACCGAGACACCTGAATTAGAAAGATGCACTCCATCCCTTGCATACATATGCTTACGACTAGTGAAGTGATCCCACCCGTCTATAAAACCTATATTATTCTCCCGACAGAAGACTTTCATCCTAGCATTTACTCCTATAGCTCGAGACCACCACTCTGAACTTTGGCTAAGCCTAGGGAGAATACCACACATCACAGGAACTGCACCCCTTTTCCTAATCTTATCCAGGGCTTGTCTATACAACCTAATCAGCTCTTCACTTCTACCATCCTGCACGTCATTTCCCCCAGCTATCAAACAAACAACATCTTTTTTCTCAATCCAGCTATTTATTGACTCACCCACCTTCTTCATACCTGCTCCAGGGAAAAAATATTTTCCTCTAACTCTATGCCTGAGTTTCCTGTCTACATATCTGCATAGTGAATCCCCTACAATTACCAAAGAACGAGACTTATCCGGAGGATGGGTTACTCCGACCTTGGGAGACTTACCTAGGCTCTTGACCTGAGAGCTTTTCCCACTTCCATTTTTACGATCGCTAGTACACCTATCTGACTATGGTTCCTGATAACTCTATTACGAGTTCTGGTTTGATCATGAGTTTTTAAAACTTTATTAATATCTCCCTTGTTAATCCCTTTAAACCATTTATACACTTCAATCATATCCCCCCTAACTCTTCGCCTCTCTAGAGAATGTAGATTAAGTTTTTTTAATCTGTCCTCATATGGTAGATTTCTGATATTGTGTATCATCTTGGTCATTCTTCGCTGCACTCTCTCCAAGGATTCAATTTCCATTCTATAATAGGGTGACCAGAATTGCACAGCATAATCTAAATGGAGCCTAACTAATGCAAGATAGAGCTGCAAAATAACTTTTTCCGTCCTATTGCTAACGCTTCTTGAGATAAATCCTAAAATTCTGTTTGCTTTATTTCTGACTGCTGTGCATTGCTCTCTTGGCTTAAGACTACTACTCACAAGAACTCCCAAATCCCTTTCACACTGAGAACTCATGATTTCATGGTTATTTAGCTTATAACTAGTATTGTCTTTTATAGTACCCATTTTGACTACTTTACATTTTTCAACATTAAATTCCATTTGCCATTTGTCCGACCATTCAGATAATCTATTTAGATCTTCCTGTAAAGCATGAATGTCTTCTTTTCCATTTATAGTTCTACCTATTTTAGTGTCGTCTGCGAATTTACTTAGGTTACTACTGATATCCGAATCCAGATCGTTTAGATGTACGATGAATAATAGGGGACCCAGTACCGAGCCTTGTGGTACCCCGCTTGTAACCGAGCCCCACTCTGATTTCTCTCCATTTATGCAAACCCTCTGTTTTCTGTCTTTTAACCATTGTTTGATCCATCTGAGAACAGCTCCTCCTATACCATGAGCTTCTAGCTTTTTAACTAATCTTTTGTGAGGAACTCTATCAAAAGCTTTGCTAAAATCTAGATATATTGTATCATATTCTTTGCCACAATCTACTGCCTCGTAAACTTCTGAATAAAAAGACAGTAAGTTTGTAAGGCACGAAAAACCCTTAAGAAACCCGTGTTGTGAAAGTTTTATCAGTCTGTGTAATTCTAGATGTGCCCTTATTTTATTTGCAATTATGGATTCTAGAATCTTACCCACTGTTGACGTTAAACTTACCGGCCTATAATTATTCTTTTTAACTCGTTCTCCTTTTTTAAATATTGGTACCACATCTGCCAATTTCCACTCCATGGGTACCGATCCTAATTTTATTGAATTATTAAATAATGCAGTTAGTGGACAACTAAGCTCTTCCTTGCATTCCTTTAATATTCTAGCATATATTCCATCAGGTCCCGGAGATTTATGAGCCTTTAATTTATCTATTTCTTTTATTACCTCCTCTCTCTTAATATTTATTGAACTAAGTATTTTATCGGGACTGTCTCTGTAAATGGATTCTACTTCCGGAATATTTTCCAAGTTTTCATTTGTAAATACAGATAAGAAATAATCATTTAAACATGTACACATCACTTTATCGTCATCTGTGATATGGCCATTGGCTACTTCAATTGGTCCGACTTTTTCCTTAAATTTTGTTTGATAATGTTGATAAAACCCTTTAGGATTTTCTTTAGCTTCTCCTGCTATTCTAACTTCGTATTTTCTTTTCGACTCTCTAACTATCTTTTTAACTTCCCTGTTTAACTGTATATATTGCTGCCTCACATGCTCTTCACCTCTTTTTAGTTTCCTGTATATTCCTCTTTTAATACCTATAAGATTCTTTATTCTGTTGTTCATCCATTTAGGGTCATTTTTTCTTGATCTATTTTATAGAAATTTCTTACCATGCAACAATATTATCATGTCATTCTCTCATTATTATTAATTGACCGCAAGCTTCTTATTTCTTTATTATTATTATTATTATTATTATTATTATTATTATTATTATTATTATTATTATTATTATTATTATTATTATTTATTATTATTATTATTATAATAATAATAATAATAATAATTATAATTATAATTATAATTATAATTATAATTATAATAATAATAATAATAATAATAATAATAATAATAATAATAATAATAATAATAATAATAATAATAATAATAATAATAATAATAATAATAATAATAATAATAATAATTAGAGTAATAATGATAATAATAAATCCCGACTTTACAATAAATATAAAACCAATTTCAGTGGAAACTCTAATGTAAAAAAATATATCTGAGCTATATAATTGGGCTTCCATTAATGGAGTGAATACGATTATCATTATCATTGCAGATAAAAGAGGGGGAGGGGTAATTATGTATATTAAAGATAGCCTCAGAAGCTGCATTAAGTCTGGAATTAAGACAAATCTAAATTCAGAAACCTTATGGGTTGAAATTAAAAATAATATAGAAAGTCTAGTTGTAGGAGTAGTCTACAGACCACCTGATCTAGATAATATAGAGTCTCAAGTTATATACGATGAAATTTCTAAAGTGAGCAGGTCAAATAGAGTTTGCATTGTAGGCGATTTTAATTTTAGACATATTAACTGGGAAACCATAACAGGTGATAGTAGCTCTAAGGAGTTTTTGGAAGTAGTAGAAGACAATTTCCTTTCTCAGCATGTACATGAAGCAACACAGGGGGTGAATACACTAGATTTAGTTCTTAGTAATAGAGAGAATATGGTTACAAATTTAGAAGTTGGTGAAAAATTGGGCAACAGTGACCATGATTCCATTAGATTTAACATAATTTTCAAGGAAACTATAAAGGAAAATAAGAATATTGTTCCAAACTTTAGAGCAGGAGATTTTGAGGGCTTAAAAACTAAATTATCTAATGAGGTATGGGAAGGGATTTCTGGGGTACAGATGTGGGTAGTTAATCCAGCAGGTCAGGTCGCAGGTAGCGGATTACCCCGAAATTTGGGTACCACATGCCAAGGATTATCACAAGATAAGATCAATACATTAAATTCTCTCACAGGAAAGAACAGCAGCCCGTCAGTTAATAATTTGGATGAGGAATATAACAATTTTGTCATGACTCTTAAGAATAGTCAGAGAGACTATATTCCCATGAAACATTGCAGATCAAGAAAAAATGACCCTAAATGGATGAACAATAGAATAAAGAATCTTATAGGTATTAAAAGAGGAATATACAGGAAACTAAAAAGAGGTGAAGAGCAGGTGAGGCAGCAATATATACAGTTAAACAGGGAAGTTAAAAAGATAGTTAGAGAGTCGAAAAGAAAATACGAAGTTCGAATAGCAGGAGAAGCTAAAGAAAATCCTAAAGGGTTTTATCAACATTATCAAACAAAATTTAAGGAAAAAGTCGGACCAATTGAAGTAGCCAATGGCCATATCACAGATGACGATAAAGTGATGTGTACATGTTTAAATGATTATTTCTTATCTGTATTTACAAATGAAAACTTGGAAAATATTCCGGAAGTAGAATCCATTTACAGAGACAGTCCCGATAATATACTTAGTTCAATAAATATTACGAGAGAGGAGGTAATAAAAGAAATAGATAAATTAAAGGCTCATAAATCTCCTGGACCTGATGGAATATATGCTAGAATATTAAAGGAATGCAAGGAAGAGCTTAGTTTTCCTCTAACTGCATTATTTAATAATTCAATAAAATTAGGATCGGTACCCATGGAGTGGAAATTGGCAGATGTGGTACCAATATTTAAAAAAGGAGAACGTGTTAAAAAGAATAATTATAGGCCGGTAAGTTTAACGTCAACAGTGGGTAAGATTCTAGAATCCATAATTGCAAATAAAATAAGGGCACATCTAGAATTACACAGACTGATAAAACTTTCACAACACGGGTTTCTTAAGGGTTTTTCGTGCCTTACAAACTTACTGTCTTTTTATTCAGAAGTTTACGAGGCAGTAGATTGTGGCAAAGAATATGATACAATATATCTAGATTTTAGCAAAGCTTTTGATAGAGTTCCTCACAAAAGATTAGTTAAAAAGCTGGAAGCTCATGGTATAGGAGGAGCTGTGCTCAGATGGATCAAACAATGGTTAAAAGACAGAAAACAGAGGGTTTGCATAAATGGAGAGAAATCAGAGTGGGGCTCGGTTACAAGCGGGGTACCACAAGGCTCGGTACTGGGTCCTCTATTATTCATCGTATATCTAAATGATCTGGATTTGGATATCAGTAGTAACCTAAGTAAATTCGCAGACGACACTAAAATAGGTAGAACTATAAATGGAAAAGAAGACATTCATGCTTTACAGGAAGATCTAAATAGATTATCTGAATGGTCGGACAAATGGCAAATGGAATTTAATGTTGAAAAATGTAAAGTAGTTAAAATGGGTACTATAAAAGACAATACTAGTTATAAGCTAAATAACCATGAAATCATGAGTTCTCAGTGTGAAAGGGATTTGGGAGTTCTTGTGAGTAGTAGTCTTAAGCCAAGAGAGCAATGCACAGCAGTCAGAAATAAAGCAAACAGAATTTTAGGATTTATCTCAAGAAGCGTCAGCAATAGGACGGAAAAAGTTATTTTGCAGCTCAATCTTGCATTAGTTAGGCCCCATTTAGATTATGCTGTGCAATTCTGGTCACCCTATTATAGAATGGAAATTGAATCCTTGGAGAGAGTGCAACGAAGAATGACCAAGATGATACACAATATCAGAAATCTACCATATGAGGACAGATTAAAAAAACTTAATCTACATTCTCTAGAGAGGCGAAGAGTTAGGGGGGATATGATTGAAGTGTATAAATGGTTTAAAGGGATTAACAAGGGAGATATTAATAAAGTTTTAAAAATTCATGATCAAACCAGAACTCGTAATAATGGATTTAAGCTTGATAAATTTAAGTTCAGACGGGAAATTGGTAAAAATTGGTTTGGTAATAGAGTAGCTGATGCATGGAACAAGCTTCCTAGTATGATAGTAAATGCCAATACCTTAGACACCTTCAAATGTAGATTAGATAGACATATGACAGAGGTAGGGTGGGTATGAATAGGTTAGTGCTTATTAGAAAAATCATAAAAAGAAAAACAGAATAAATAAGTAGAGTAGAATAGAATAGGTTAGACATGCTGAAAATACAATTCAAAAATGGAGCTGCCTCGTGTGTGCCAGTAGGCATGTTGCAGTGTCCTCTATTCTTATGTTCTTATGTTCTTATTTAAGCTTGATAAATTTAGGTTCAGAAGGGAAATTGGTAAAAATTGGTTTGGTAATAGAGTAGCTGATGCATGGAACAAGCTTCCTAGTAGGATAGTAAATGCCAATACCTTAGACACCTTCAAATGTAGATTAGATAGACATATGACAGAGGTAGGGTGGGTATGAATAGGTTAGTGCTTATTAGAAAAATCATAAAAAGAAAAATAGAATAAATAAGTAGAGTAGAATAGAATAGGTTAGACATGCTGAAAATAAATTCAAAAATGGAGCTGCCTCGTGTGTGCCAGTAGGCATGTTGCAGTGTCCTCTATTCTTATGTTCTTATGTTCTTATGTTCTCTCTCTCTCTCTCTCTCTCTCTCTCTCTCTCTCTCTCTCTCTCTCTCTCTCTCTCTCTCTCTCTCTCTCTCTCTCTCTCTCTCTCTCTCTCTCTCTCTCTCTCTCAGAAATGTATGTTTGAATAAGAGAACTTTCTCCTTTGCATTACTGGACTAGTGGCCAGGTCCAGTTTTGCATATGCAGTGATCTAATATATTATTTCATATGATGTGTGGTCTGGTCCAGTCTTTAATTGTACTTTGTGGTCTGGTCTATTGTAACATTTATTTTACAGTTTCTTCTCTGGATTTAGTGTTGTGGTCTGGTCCAAAGTTTCATATGCGATGTGGTCTGTTCCAGCGTTAAATTTGTTATGAGGTCTGTGCCAATGTTTAATATGTGATGCATTTTACTGCATAAAAATGAAATGATGGTCTGGTTAGGTTTACTTAGGTGTTGTGGTCTGATCCAGCGTTTAATAAGTGTAATCACTGGGCTGCTGTGCATATTATTTTTAAGTTATGGTCATTTCAGTGTTTCATGTGTTTCGTGTGGGTTGTGGTCTGGTCTAGTGTTTAGTTCATGTTGCCGTTTTGTCCAGTTTTTAACATGTGTTGCGGTCTAGTCCAGTGTGTTACTTTTCATACGTTTTTTGCATCATAACGAAATGAGGCGTTGTAGAGGAATTTCGAAATTCTTTTGCAAATATCTCTATCAACCTGCGTTGTGTGGGAGAGGTATGAGGTTACTAAAAGCTTACATTTTTCGAAGAGAATAAAAATAATTCGAAGTCATTTGATATTTAATTCCATTTAATTTAATTACATTTAATTACATGTAATTTAATTACATGCAATTTAATTACATTTAATTACATGTAATTTAATTACATTTAATTACATGTAATTTAATTACATTTAATTACATGTAATTTAATTACATTTAATTACATGTAATTTAATTACATTTAATTACATGTAATTTAATTACATTTAATTACATGTAATTTAATTACATTTAATTACATGTGATTTAATTACATTTAATTACATGTAATTTAATTACATTTAATTACATGTAATTTAATTACAAAATTATATTTAATTTAATTCAAGTTAATTACATTTAATTTAATTAAAGTTAATTGCATTTAATTTAATTAAAGTTAATTACATTTAATTCAATTACATTTAATTACATATAATTTCATTACATGTAATTTAATTACATTTAATTACATTTGATTTTCTTTAATGACAATAATTACTTTTATATATCTCAGGATTAGCTTAGTATTTAGTTTTAGTAAGCAGAAGCGAAAAATATTATTATTTTTTTTTTAATCTTTTGTAAATAATGAATCCTTTTCATCTTAAATGAAGATGAAAGGTAGCTGGAACACTGAATGATTATTACCTCAATAGTCTCTTTGTTAGTATTTAATGAGGAATTAATGACTAATGTTCATATTGCAGAAGCATTTTCAAGTTCATTATCAAATACTAGATTTTAATTGAGTATTAAATATGTAAGTGAGGATTGAGCAGTTAGACCTATAAGAGTGGCTAGGTATTTTTCGTCTCTGTCCACAAAGGACACGTTTTCCTTCCTGAAGTAGAATAATGGACATGCAGCGGCATGGACATGCTTACAAAATTCCCTACACAACGAACAACGATTATATACGATATAAAACGAAAAAAAACAACAACGACATATAACACGTTATTCAATTCAATCAAAATCCCGTCGAAGCCCAATGCGGTCGAGTAGTATAAATTCCACCGAATCCTGGCAATCATTTATTGTTATTCCATTCTTGATAACAAGTAGTATTCGATCCTACTCTTATGCAGTATATTCCAGAGAGGCTTGGGAATTGACATCAGGTGTTCCAATTGCTTTTATTCGGGGGAAATATATTTGCTTTCGATGATCACTCCACGTTCAATAAAATACAGAGACACCAGTTTCTTCTCGACATCAAAAGGGCTTTTCGGGAACTGAATGTATATATTGCAATCAATGAAATGTTTGATTTATTGGCCGTGTCTGAGACGAAATAGGCTGATATATTCTCAGTAACTCGGTTTCACGTCAGACAATATTACATCACGAGTTTATGGTTGTTTTACGGTGTATTTGTATATCTGTTGTTGATGTTGTAATACTTGGATCATCTTATAATATATATTGCTTTTATTACACTGCGAAACACCACCAGTAGTGTTTGATTAAAGATTCGGTGAATTCAGATGATTAAACATATTGAAAGATAATCTCTGTTCGATGATAGTAGTGATTGATAGTATATAAGAGTATATATTTAGACTCCATTTTGGAGCCTCATAATGTTGAATGCAGTTGATGAGCAAATGACAAAATTGTACGCACACACACACACACACACACACACACACACACACACACACACCCTGTCTCTCTCAGCACGTGGCATGATACAGTGTCTTACAAATTAATAAAAAAAAAATATATATTCTTTTAATCTTTATGAATCTATAACATTTAATATTTCCTGATTTTCAGAAGCATCTCTTAGGCAATTTTTCTCTTTGATATTGTCAGCATTAGAAAGAGATAAAGAAGAAAATTTGACGTTTAATATTTACTCGTTCTCTGAAATTGCCTCTCAGATTAGTTTTCTATTTATTATTGTCAGGATTATAAAGATAAAAGGAAAAGCTCTTCTCAGAGTCCTTACAATTTTTATGTTTTCACCTGCAAAAAATCGTATTTCTTTGACTTGGCCCTTTTTTTTTTTTACAGGATATTGTGAAGACTTTCAGCTTTTTTTTTCTCTAGAAAATGTTTGCCTTAGGTTTTATTTACTGGAAAGACTGGAAACTGTGTCTTTGAAGAGTTTTAATTTATAGTTACTATATTTCAACCTTAACTTTAATCGCATGTTTCCCGACAGTAAATTAATGACAAAAAGAATTGCTTTAGCATTATTTTTCTTAATCAACGTTTTCCTTTACGCTAAAAAAACGCTTGTTACACATCAACCCGGTTTTACGTCACGAACCCCCTTCTCTACTAAGGGCTAGGACGTTTGCCTTCTTACGAAGGACTTGTTTTGGCAGATGTAATCGTTACCCTGAGTGCATGTCCTTACTAACCTCCGTCCGTGACTGGGCGTGAACCCTCGACCTGACGCCTCAGAGTCGCAGATGCTCTGAAATTGGATTTAGATACAGTCCGAAAGATCTCGACACGCCATCCTTTTATTTTTCCTGCGTAACTGACCTCCATTCATCCTTGCCATGTGTTAAAAATTTCTTTATAGAGATATACATACATACACTCGTATGCACACACACGTATTGTATAATCAAGAAAATGAGGATAATTTCTGACGAAGAGACCTGGACTTCAATGGAAAAAGCTCTGTACATTTTACCGATGAGATGGGTGAAGCGCATACACACACACACACACACACACACACACACACACACACACACACACACACACACACACATATATATATATATATATATATATATATATATATATATATATATATATATATATATAAGTATATATATATATATATATATATATATATATATATATATATATATATATATATATATATATATATATATATATATATATATATATATATATATATATATATATATATATATATATATATATATATATATATATATACTTCTTTTTCACGAGAAACAAGTGAATATTCTGAATATGTGAATGAATATCGCTTCGTAAGGAAATTGAAAGAAATTTGTATATCCTTGGTACTTTCAAGTTTATTACTTATCTTGAGAGGAAGATAAGTAATAAACACACACACGTACGCACACACGCACGCACACACACACACACACACACGCTTAATTATCATGTTATGAAAGTGAGGAAAGACCTTGTTGATCGCAAAAGCCTTTGAGTTCGAATGAGTGTGTGTGTATCAGTCCCGCAGCTTTGAGATATAATTTACCTGAAATGAGAGAGGTGTGTTCAGTGAGTTTTGGTCTCTTGAGCCGTTCTTTATATTCGATTAATTGACTAAAGTCGAACGATTCTTAAATGGAGTTCATATCCCGATTTCAACTTTAATGTACACATTTCATAGGGAATTTCTCCACATTAACGTTGTAAATGTGAGGTGGCCATCGTTGGCGGGTGGTAAAACACGTGACATTGATTCGCATGTTATCGGTTCGAAACCCGCCACGGTCTGAGGTTTGAGTGGGCATTCTGTTAGGGTAAGGATCGCACTCTGCCTAAACCAAAGTCCTTCGTAATGAGGCACTGTCCTAGACCTTGTTAGAAAATGGAGTCCATGACGTAAAACCATGTCATCATCATTATTGTAACTATAAGATAATAATAAATTTTACATCGCGGATGTGTATGCAATATAGTGATTTTCCTGAACCACATGTAAGAGCATTGCAATAAAAGTTGAAGAAATATATTGACGATAGCTGAACGAATCTTAAGGAGACTGATTTATACATTTTACTTTATTATTTATAATTTTTTCTATATCAACGTTTTAAATATGAGAGATACTGTACTCTCCCTAGCTTTTTGTGCATGCAAGATGATAATTTGCCTGAAACAAACCTTAAAGACAATATGGCTATGACACTATCTAATTAGTTTGTTAACTTAAAACCGTCTCTTTTGGGGTCATGTTGTCTCATTGACAAAATTAATACACACACACACACACACACGCAATCACGCGCGCGCACACACTCACACTCACTGAACATTAATTTCTTTATAACTTGCAATTTTGTGTCTGTTAAGTGGGCTTGAACTGATCACGGGGAAGTTAAACCATAAATGGATCATGAGCTTATCCGTCTGTCACTCCATTGTCCGTCCGGTCTTCCCGTATCAAGCTAGACTATTGAACAAGAGACGAGCAGCTAGTTAACTGATTATTAATTATATTCTCTCTCTCTCTCTCTCTCTCTCTCTCTCTCTCTCTCTCTCTCTCTCTCTCTCTCTCTCTCTCTCTCTCTCTCTCTCTCTCTCTCTCTCTCTCTCTCTATTTTTACCATTCTTTGAATCTATCTTTTAATCTGTAATTTACCATTCAACTCTACCTTTTTCTGGCACACTTTACCATTTTTACCGTATCTCAAGGACGTCACTTTTACCATATTTATGCCTAGTTTTTTTTTTTTTTTTTTTTTTTTTACACTGAAACGGGCAAAGAAAATGCCCTTATCGAGTTCGGCCACCTTGAAAGCATTTAAGAAAAAGAAAGATACACAAATGGGAGAGTGTTGTGACTTGCCAGATGTGAAGGGATGGTAAGAGATGTGTAACGAATATCCAATAATATTCGATGTTGGTAAATGCTCAAGAATAGAACAGTAATTGAAGGAAGCTACAATTTCTACCCCTCTACTTTCAAATACTGTATCTTCTCAGATAAAAATTACTCTTGTATATCCTTAATACACGTGGTGTACTATTAAACTCGATGTGTGTGTGTGTGTGTGTGTGTGTGTGTGTGTGTGTGTGTGTGTGTGTGTGTGTGTGTGTGTGCAGCCTTAATATCTCGTTTGAAAAGCTTTGGCACCACGAAATTACTGTTTTGAAAACCTTAGCATTCCCGTGAGAATACATGTATTAAGTCTCCTTCAGATCTAATTAACTGTGTGAAAGGTCTTTTAAATGAGGTTTTGGATGGTGGCAGCGTTCCTGACAGTCGATTAATTGAGTAGCTGCGGTTGGAAATCTTAGCGGAATGAGGTCCTGAGATATCCACTCTTATATATGCATTCCCACCATGAATCAGAAGGCTATGTATATTGTTATGTATTTAATATGACACTCATCTATTATATATCCCAATTAAGTAAACAAAACAATTCCTTTTCCAGTGGATGTAATTGCGTTTTGTGTCTTATATTTTTCTGTTGAGAAACTGCTCTGTCTATCTAAAAATAGAACGGCAATTCTCTCTCGGCAGCTTTTCCCACTTTCATATGGGGCCGTTGTATTCCACCAACCTCAATGAGACACATTTTTTAGCTTGAAGCCATTTTTGGCACAACTCTCTCCACTGATCTGGATGTGGCACGAACTGCACTGAGCAACATTTTCTTCCGGTTTTACGTCACGGACTCCCTATTCTACCAAGGGCTAGGACGGTTGCCTTCTTGCGAAGGACTTGTTTCTGAGATCTAAATATGGAAGGAAGAGCTAAACTTCTCTATAGACTGCTTTTACCTTGTTTTGTATGGGGGATTCTGTATCTCATTAGCCTTCCTGGCGCCAGCACTCAACATTTATCCGGGCTTGGATCCTGTACAGAGTTGAATAATAGTTCTGACATCCAGATATTTAAGTAACTCCAAGCTTTCTTTAATCCAGCTTTTCCGACATTCAAATAGGTTCGCTTTATCTCATTAGCCCCCTGGAGAATGGGTTATTGCTGGATACCCATCTAGACACCACCTGACTCCAGTGATTCGGATAAAGAACAAGCACTGAATTGAGCTGTCGTGTTCCATCAGTAATTAGATCTATTATAAAAGTGCAAGAAATGATTAATAATCACCAGGATAATTAACGAAAAGGTACATGAAAATGTATTTCATATTAATAGTAAAATATATATACTTTATTTCCATTAGTGCCCTGTGGGGCGGGCACAATATCAAAGAATAGCCTCACCGTATTCCCTGCGTGTCGTAAAAGGCGACTAAAAGTGGACGGGGCGGGGGGACTGGGAATCCCCCCCCCTTGTATCAACCTCCTGCGAGACGTCAAAGAAGAGGGGGAGTAGAGGGGAGAGTAACTTCTCCCCAAACTTTCCTTTCTTGATGTCGGCTACCCCCCAATTTAAGGGGGAAACAGCCACGGTATATGTATGTATGTTATTTCCATTAACAATACTGAATCCCTTATTTAATCATTCATAAGGTAGCTGTTTTATATCTCATGTGTTTTAGTCATCTGCTTAATGTGTTACAGTTAATCTCCGTGAAAGAGGGTGGGTGCAGGCATGGTAGTGACTACAAGGGCATGAAGATTGGATGCCTCTCCTCACGCTACGTGGCGGGGATCGAACCGACGTTGTCCGGCTCATCACTTCCTGGCTTGCGTGTTATGCCACTGAGATACCGTGACCCTTTGGACATAACTCAAATAGATATTTCTCTCTCTCTCTCTCTCTCTCTCTCTCTCTCTCTCTCTCTCTCTCTCTCTCTCTCTCTCTCCTCTCTCTCTCTCTCTCCATTTTAGGTGGGTAGGAAAAATAACGTATGAATATAATATATAACTGTTTAGTATTCAACTCGGAAATTTAATCGTATGAAATGCATGTACAAGAATATTTCTCATGCGCAAAAGCAAATAGAGTTTTGAGAGTGCACGCTACTCTATGCTCTACCAGTTTCTTCATGACCTAAAGGTGGTGTTGTTATTGTTATGATTATTATAATTATTATTATAATTATTATTATTATTATTATTATTATTATTATTATTATTATTATTATTATTATTATTATTATTATTATTATTATTATTATTATTATTATTATTTCTGCTGCTGCTGTTAAATACCTGTCTGCTGAGGTGAATGCGGGGGTGGCTGAGTCAAAGCACATACCCTATTCTCTAGAAAACCTATACACCCCTAGTAATCCATCCTTGCTCCTTATGAATGGAGGATCACCAAATTCCTCCCTACCGCAATCCTTGGGCTACCCACAATGTAAGTGGGGTAGGGTCATCTTTTGTAATTCAAACTTATGTGTTAATACCCAGTGTAGTATAGAATTTAAATTTATTTATTCATATACATATTTGTTATTTATGAAGCATCTTCGTGTTGGGCACTTGCTATGAAACCACAAGGAAAATATAAATATTTTGTCTTTATTAAGTCTTTTTGCTATGAGTCTCGTTTTTTTTGTTTTTTTTTGTTTTACTTATTAACTCTTAGCTATTTTTTTATTAAGTCTTTTTGCAATAGTCTCGTTTTTTTATTTTTTTTTATTTTTTTTTATTTTTATTTTTTTTACTCTTAACTGACTGCGCGCATGAATAAAAACATTAACAATCACGGAAAATTTTGTTTTGCTTTCGAATTTTTGACAAAGTATCATTTAGGTTCTGAAATTTCTAAAATCAATATATTAATTTTTTCCTTTGTAATTTTTACTAATAGTCTATAATATAAAACACGAAATACTCCTGAAATAGATACAGAAAATGTCCCTCCTTTTTTCTCTCCCTCCATTGGAAGTCAAAATTTCCACCATGCTTTTAATAGGCCTATCCCCACTTCCTTTTCTTCGTCTTCTTATTCATTATTCTCAATTATTTCAATTTAAATTATAGCTGTCAAATTGGCTTCAATAGGTTCTATTTCCTCTTCACATATTCTTCTTCCTCTTCCTCTTCATTATTTATATTTCTTCAGTATAAATCATAGCTGTCATAATGGTTTCAGTGGGATCCCTTCCCCTCTTTCTCTCATTCCTCTTCATTCTGTTAATTCCTTCAATTTATATCACGGCTCCCACTATGAATTCCATTGGTCATTTTTCTCTCCCCTCTAAAGATTTTTCCCCTCTATTAATTCCTACTGATAGGACACGATATAAAACACTAAATACTCATGAAATAAAGTTACATTTTGCTCTCCCTTTTACCAGCTGAGATAGTTGGATAAACAAACACATAGACAATTGCACAGGCTGATAGCAATAACTCTCTCTATCGATCGAATGCCATTAGCGGATACAGGGGAAGAGCTCTAAAATAGCGTCAAAAATGAATGCTGATGAATGGAAGAGTTGGGGGACCGTGGAAAAATATGTTGAGAGAGAGAGAGAGAGAGAGAGAGAGAGAGAGAGAGAGAGAAAGAGAGAGAGAGAGAGAGAGAGAGAGAGAGAGAGAGAGAGAGAGAGAGAGAGAGAGAGAATATGAAAACATGGAAGGGGTTGCATATAAAGAGAAATGAAAAATGGAATTGAGTCTCTCTCTCTCTCTCTCTCTCTCTCTCTCTCTCTCTCTCTCTCTCTCTCCTCACTCTCTCTCTCTCTCTCTCTCATACACAGATGCTAAGGGATTTAATATGATATCCATAGGGTCTTTCTCTCTTTCCTCAGAACTATTTTATTTCATTCCTTTCTGTTCAACAAGAAAATAGTTTTTTTTTTATAATTTCTAGAATGTTTTGGAATATTTAATTTCAAAAGTAATGGATATTCTTTCCCTTAAAATTTCCTGTATTTAAATTGCAACTACATTTTTTTCTAATGTTTTAATTTTGCATTTGTTCAAGGTGAACAGTACAAGTTAAAAATGGAAAACTCTCTCCGGATAAGAATGTCAATTTCCTAGTCAAAATAATGAAATAATTTGAGAATTTTAAAAAATTAAGTATAGCTAAGCTAGTGACTAAAAAGCGTTTTTTTCCCATTAAGTAATATATAACAAAGAAAAAAAAAGTAAGATTGTCACTAAAATATAAGAGAAGCTTTTGTAACTTTTACTTTGATCGGCACGGGAAACCCAAGGGAAGAAAAAGGAAAAAAAATAGGAAGGAAACCATTTCCTAACCAGGGAAGTACCCGAAAAAAAGGCAGGAAAAAAAGTGTAGAAAGAAATAGGAAATTGAGCTGGAGTCCCATTTGGTGGTCTAAGTCTGGAGGAGCCTTCCAGAGCCGCTCATAATTTTCCCCTGAGAGAACATTTTACCATCAATATCTCGGCACTTGGCTTCGTGGCTAGTAAGAACGAGGTCGATGGAATGATTAAAGCTGAAATATTTTCTGAGTTGGGTGCTCCGTGTTCAGCATTTAAACTCTAACCTAGGTTAGGTTTGGCTAGGTTAGTCGGTGGAATGATTAATGCTGAATTACTTCTCTGTTGGGTCCATCATGTTCAACATTCAGAATATAACCTAGGTTAGGTTAGGCTAAGTTAGGTTCTCAGCATTCAGAATCTGTGCTCTCATTTTAATGCATTCATTCATGAATTAGTTGAGTAATATATGGTATGGAATACAACAACACGGTCACTAGATTGTGTGATATTGTACTTGTTATGCCCTTACATATGTTATTTCTCACGATTTGACCTCTAGTTTAGAATCATAAGGTCATGATTATGAGAGATCTTGAAATGTGTTTTAATTGTAATAGAAGTCTTATAACTTGAAATTCAATAAAAATTTATATATCGATTTTTTTACTCATTATTCATCAGCAATTTCAAAAGACACTAGCCATGATTGAGCTCTTATTTTCATTACTATTATTAAGTAGTCACCGTGGCTCAAGCGGTAGCGTCCGCGACTTTGAGGCGTCAGGTCGATGGTTTTCGCCTCGTCACGGTCTGAGTTTATCAAGGGCATGAACTCAGGGTAAGGATTACATCTGCCAAAACAAGTTCTTCGCGAGAAGGCAACCGTCCTAGCCCTTAGTAGAAAAGGGAGTCCGTGACGTAAAACCGGAACTGTCATTGATTTTATCTAGTGTTTTCCGCGATTCTTGGATTTTTCATGTGTTTTTCGCAATTGTGATCAATTTAGGCCTATAATACTTACATCTATTAGCATCTAATATTGTCTACATATTGTCATTGCCACACAAACGGTCTTACTAAAATGCGAAAAGTACTTTGTGACAGATTTCACTGAAATATAGCTAAGAACCTCTCTCTCTCTCTCTCTCTCTCTCTCTCTCTCCTCTCTCTCTCTCTCTCTCTCTCTCTCTCTCTCCATATATTGAACACACGTCTGCCATATGTAGATTGGGTGGTTTCGTATGAAGTTGCAAGCTTATCATTCATCATAGACTATTGTATTCGGACGTGGGTCCACAGACCTACCTACCTACCTACCTTCCTTCTTTCTTTCTTTCTTTCTTTCTTTCTCTCTCTCTCTCTCTCTCTCTCTCTCTCTCTCTCTCTCTCTCTCTCTCTCTCTCTCTCTCTCCTCTCTCTCTCTCTCTCTCTCTCTCCATTTATATCTTTTAGCATCTGATGCTGCTGACACTATGCCATTGGCATTAAAAAGGCCTTTACTAAACCGTGAACATTTCTTTGCGGAAAAAATTATATTCTTTGAAATTCAACTAACTTCCTCTGCCTCTGTATTGAACACACACTAGCCATAACAGACCCTGATTTCGTGTGATATTTCAGCATTATTATCTCTCATAGACTAATATTTATGCTCGGCATTATTATCTCTCATAGACTACTGCCTCTATGCTGAACACACACTGGCCATATACAGACCGTGATTTCGTGTGATGTTTCAGTCTTATCATTTATCATAGATTATTATGTAGAAATGTGCGCCTTCCACTGATGAATCCCTTCTCCAGAGCTCATACGATACCTTTATCGGCAGTAGATGAGAATATCGATAAGTTATTCCCTCGTAATGTACAGTAAATTTCCCTTCCCGATAGGGGCGTTTTCCGTCCCTTCTCCTTCTGCGGTTCCATCACGGTCAAAAACTGATATAAGAGAATTCGAATAATTTACTCTTTTGTGGATGATTATTCATTTATAGATAAATTATCGTATCTCTTTAAGACGATATTAGATCGAGTTTTCCAGAAGATAGAATTTCTCAGTCTCTTCTCGTGGCGTGGATCCATCAGGATCTAATATTGAAAAGGACTGGATTGATCTGATATGAGAGGCTTCGAATTATTTACTCCTTTGTATTTGATTATCAATTTATGGATAGATAAACTGTATCTTTTTTAGACATTTATGGCCTATCACCTTTAGCTACCGTCTCGTTTTCATCCTCTTAACTTTAGTGTTTGAGTTCTTTTGTGTACGGGATCCTAGCCATACACAGAACCGCGTTAGATACGTTTATAAAATCCATTTGTGTCTAGCTAACTAACAATATGGTATCCTAGGTTTACACTGTTTAAGAAATCGGGCCTTTATCTTTAAGTGGTTGGTTCATGGCAACATCCGCCCGTTGCGATACTACAGCTTTTTTTTTTTTTAACTTAAATAGGTCTGTCCAGGGCAGTTCGATGTTAATTCTTCCTTCAGTTACGGTTCTTTTTCTATGCCCACAGCTACACTGAATATTCTTGGATATTGATTACACATCTTTTATTATCCCTTCACATCTGACAAGTCATTACACTCGCCATCTCTGTTTCTCTTTACTTAATGTATTCTTCGTGCCCAGGCCCGATGAGGGCTGTTTTATTTTATTATTTTTTGGTCCGTCCTGGTGTCGCTCATAAAAAAAAAAAAAGTGAGCGCTCCCGTAAATGATCACGAGATGAAGATGATTCGGTTTTACGTCTCGAACTCCCTTTTCTATTAAGGGCTAGGATGGATGCCTTCTTGCGAAGGGCTTGTTTTGGCATGTGTAATCGTTACCCTGAGTGTATGCCCTTACTAAACTCAGTCCGTCACGAGAGACCACGGACACATTATTCTGCTGTATAATTAAAATACATTTATGTGTTCCCTGCGGTCTTTCTTGTTAATCTCTCATGGTGCACACACATCCCAGATGTTGGAAAACAAATGAGTTTTAACTCCGAAGTATATATAAAAATGTCACCAACTTGGTATTTTGTTCGATAAGTGTCTCTCTTTAACCGCAGGCGCTAAAAAAAAAAAAAAGCCTCTCCGGGACATTATGTCCTAATGGATGATCTAATTTATTTATAAAATTACTTATTTACTTATATTTACTTATTCATTTAATTTTTTTATCTCTATTTATCTAGTATACTTAATTATTCGTATTGTTTTTTCTTTCTTTATTTATCTTTGAATTATTTAATTATTTAAACTCTGTTTTCCATAAATTTTATATATTCATTTTTATTTTTTATATATATTTATATTGTCATTGCTTTTCTGCATTAAAACCTCATGACGGGTCTTTTTGCCCTTATCGAGATCCTGGGCTTATGAAGATGATGTCTCACCACTGACTCCACACATTTGTGTGGTCGCTGATCCTGCTGAATTGACAGGGTCTACTACTGCAGACGCCACGACCTTCTCCATCTCATCCCGAGATAGCTCTGGCATAGAGAAGCTGTGCGATCCACTCAGATAAGTTGATTTTGGCTACCGAAGATTTTGACATGCTTTTCTCATGAAATAAATTCATGCTGAAAGCCACTATTTTATATTTACTATTTTATATTCTATATTTACTATTTTATATTTACAATTTTATATTTCTCTTATATTTTATACTTACTATTTTATATTTTATATTTAATATTTTATATTTTATATATTATATTTTATATTTACTATTTTATATTTTATATTTCTTCTTCTTCTTCTTCTTCTTCTTCGTCTACATCTTTTCCCACTTTTATGTGGGGTCGATATTTCTGGCTAGTTATCTGTACTGGCCATATTTTGGTTTTGGCAAATTTTTTATGGCCGGATGCCCTTCCTGCCGCCAACCCTCCCCATCTACCCGGGCTTGGGACCGGCACCAAGTTGAGGCTGGCTTGTCCCCCTCAGTGGCTGGGTTAATTTTATATTCTATATTTACTATTTTATATTTCTCTTTTATATTTTATACTTACTATTTTATATTTTATATTTTATATTTAATATTTTATATTTTATATATTATATTTTATATTTACTATTTTATATTTACGTATATTAATTTTTTCTGTGCATAGATATTCGGCTGCACTTTCTTGAATTGATCTTGTCAACCGAAGAGGTTTTGATCCTTTTCTCTAGCAAAAAAGAAAAATTTTTTAATTTTTCTTTTCGGCTGTATCGTAACTGTTTATCATATTAAAAATATGCTCATTTTTTCTGTTTAAATAATACTCTTAGTCTTTCATATACTGAACTAATAAAAATCTATTCCTTATGAACAGAATAATATACAACTGGTTATTCATAACCTCTCTCTCTCTCTCTCTCTCTCTCTCTCTCTCTCTCTCTCTCTCTCTCTCTCTCTCTCTCTCTCTCTCTCTCATTTGTGGCGCTTTTATGTTAATTGCACTCGCATTAATATACTTCTGCAACGCTTCGTTCCATGTAATGAAGCCCATTCTTTTACTTACGTTCATATTTGTGTACGCGCGTTCATGTATGTGTGTGCGCATTCAAATATGTAGTGTTTGTGTACGTTCATATGCGTGTTGTGTGTGTGCGTTCATATGCGTGCTGTGTGTGTGCGTTCATATACGTGTGTTGTATGTGTGAATATATGTTTTATTTTAGTGTGTGTGTGTGTGTGTGCGTGCGTGCATGCATACGTGTGTGTGTGTGTGGTGTGTGTGTGTGTGTGTGTGTGTGTGTGTGTGTGTGTGTGTTCGCATTATCCCCAAACGTGGTTAACATGTCATGAAATGGATACTGAAATTTGGAAATGTCTGTTTTTTTTTTTTTTTGTCTATAACACAGTGACTTCAGGTTGAACTCAGGATAGAATGAATCCGACAAATGTGTAGGTGTCTGTGAGATGATAATTCATGTTGATAACATCTTATGTAAATCTACCCAAGAATTTCGTAATAATGTAGAAGTCTGTTATTAATTTCCCCTCCCTAAGATATATAAAATATCTTTAGTTAATAAATTTGGTATTATGAAGAAGGCTGGTTATTAGTTTCCTTTCTGCCGTCAAGATTTATAAAGGATCTTCGCTTTATTAGGTGTTAGGCCTATCGATGGGAATTTTCATTTTTTACATCATAGCCTTTTTCGGATTCATATTTCTTTTGAATACCAAATACCTTGGCGACTCTTGTATACAAGTAGGTGTGTTTCATTTTCCTCTTCGATATATTTAAAAAAATATATTATTATTTTTGTTTTTATAAATTTGCTTATATGGAACCCCATCTCAATTGATATTAGAATTTGCATCCATTTTCATTATACATTAAAGCTGCCATGTAATGGAAACATTAAAATATTGACGATATTGAATTGCATAGTCCTAATTATTTATTTTTTGGGGGGTCTGATGTATTAAGGGGGGGTTTACACGGTCAAACGGTTCGTCGAACGCGGTTCGACAGACAAGTGTTTGAAGTGATGTTCGAACGTGTGAACGGGGTATTTGGTTGTCGAACACGTTTGACAAATGTGTTCGACAACCAAATACCCCGTTCACACGTTCGAACACCACTTCAAACACTTGTCTGTCGAACCGCGTTCGACGAACCGTTTGACCGTGTAAACAGGCCTGTAGACTAGAATTGTTGCCTTTTGTAGTGATGTCATGAACAAAACATATTTGAGGATTTAGTCGGTGTTCAAAATTGTTTTTCAATATTATTCTAATGATGAAATAAATCCCTACACTGCAAAAAGTGTTTTTTTTAACGTCACGGACTCCCTCTTCTACCAAGGGCTAGGACGGTTGCCTTATTGCTAAGGACTTGCTTTGACAGATGTAATCGTTACCCTTAGTGCATGCCCTTGCTAGCCCCGGACCGTGGCGGGGCGTGAATCCTCGACCTGCCGCCTCAAAGCCAAGGACGCTACCGCGTGAGCCACGGGGACTACAAATCCCTTCACTACAGATTTGATTAAATCTGGCACCGTTATAACAATATTGCTTAAAGCTTTGGATTCTGGTTTATTGAGATATAATCTTGTTTTTAAAGAATCACATATATTATATGGTGATACTGTCTTACTTAGCACTGTTAAATAGACCATTAATACTAAAGGTTATGATAAAACATGTAAAAAAAACCTTTGTATTCATAAAATTTGCCTCTGATTATGATAAATTTACCCTTTTCTCATCTATTCCAGTTCCTTGACTCCGCACGCACCCACACATACACACACGTACGCACAAGCACGCACACACACACACACACACACACACACACACACACACACACACACACACACACACACACACACACACACACACACACACACTGTGATTACAAGACTATTTTTTAAGTAAATAATTTCTTGAGTTAAACAAATTTATCATTACTCCATTTAAAAAAAAAAAAACATAATTATGATATGCATAGTATATAGACCTTCAAAAAACAAACTGATGATATTTTTTTTCTCTGACTGACTAAAATTTCTGGAAGTATTAGAGTTATCATGTGATGAAGTGGTGGGGGTACATCAGCTGCGGCTATAGGGCCTCATTGTAGAATTCCCTCTTCCGCCTACCTTGTGGGTGACCTAAGCAGGGTGAAAGGGGGGGGATGTGGCAACCCTTTATCCCCTAGGAGCTAAGAGGAGTTGTTGAGATATGTGTGGATCGTGTTGAAGTCGTGTTTCTTGGTTCAGCCACCCCCCTTACAAGGGGGGAATGAGGCCAGGTATATGTATGTATATGTATATGTATGTATTAGAGTCAAGTTCTCTCAACATACGGCTGTGTAGTTTGAGTCGTTAACTTTGGAAAAAAAATGGGAGTTTCTACTTTACAATGCAACCAATATTTTGAAAAAATTTCCCCTCTTTCTGTACTTCAGTTGTTGTTCTTTTCCCCTTGCTAAATTTGCACTTGTATCCTTCTTTTATCTATACTCAATTCTTTTTGTTCTCCGGGAAACACTTTTTTTTCCCTCTCTATTCTTTCGTTCTTGTTTCCCTTTCGTATATAGCCCTTATCCAAGTAGAGATATAAATGGTCTATATTTCATTCATTTTTATTTTTGTTTTTTTGTTTTTGAAGTATTGGTTGAAATAGACTATGTGTGTTAATTTTCAATTGAAGAGTCGATTCTTCATTGTTACTATAATGCGAAGGAAAGGTTTGAGATATTATTTCCATCGACGACTATTTCTGAAAATTAAAGACCTGATAAAGAAAATATGTTAAAAGCGTGAACTTTTAAACTAAAACACATATTCTTAAAATACTTTTTTCTTTAATTTTCCATGGTATACTGCGAATTTACATTAGGCCGCATTCACACTAATGTGTCACGTCGCACGTGGCATGCCACTTGGCACGCCAGTTGAAAATGAACATCCGGATATATGTGAAACCTTTCACACAGAACTGGCGTGACATGTCCCATGTGCCACGTGCGACTTGCATTGCAAGTCGTACGTGGCACATGATAATTTCTTAGGCTAAAAGGAATGTGCAAGGGAATTATTATCCCCTCACATCTGACAAGTCACAATACTCCCCATCTCTGTTTCTCTTTATGTTTTCTTCGTGCCCAGGCTTGATATTTCTAAATACCATAACACAAAAATAAAATAATCAATGTCACTGACCCCTTATAGAAAGAAATAAAAAAAAAAGACAGCTTTTAATAAAATGTCTCAGATATGCAAAGAATTTTTTTTTTTAATAAAATGTGTCAGATATGCAGCTTAGCACAAAAAAATAATAATAAAATGTCAGAAATGCAGCTTAGTAAAAAAAAAATTTCTTAATAAAATGTGTCAGAAATACAGCTTAGTAAAAAAAAAATTTTTCTTAATAAAATATGTCAGAAATGCAGCTTAGTATTTTTTTTTTTTTTTAAATAAAATGAGTCAGAAATGCAGCTTAGATGGCCACATAGCCCTTTCAGACTCCTCTAAAATATGTATTCTCGTATCTCTCTTGCTAAGTTACACCAATATTGTTAGATTTTTCCCCCAATGCGTAGAGCAATATTGTATTTTCTCGAGAGGGTAAAAATATGTAATGGAATGGAAATCTGTAATGAATAGTGGTGAGAGCTAAGCGCCATTCCTTTTATATATATATTTATTTTTTTGAAAACTTGTATCTATTTAGCTTGTGTTTTATTAGAATATTATTTGATATAATGGACTTTTTTTTTTTTACAGTGGATGTAATATATTTTAAAAAAAATTCTTGGTAATGAGAAAATATGATGTTTTGTAGAAATAGTAGTCACCGTGGCTCAAGCGGTAGCGTCCGCGACTCTGAGGCGTCAGGTCGAGGGTTCGCGCCCGTCTGAGGTTAGCAAGGGCATGCACTCAGGGTAGCGATTACATCTGCCAAAACAAGTCATTCGCAAGAAGGCAACCGTCCTAGCCCTTGGTCGAAAAGGGAGTCCGTGACGTAAAACCGGAACAACAAGGAACATTGTAGAAATATGATATAAGACACAGGCTAGATAGGGATATGCAACTGGCCCGATGAAAGGTGACCAACGGTCAGATAGAAATTGATAGTGGATGGATGAATTGATGGATAGCTTGAGGAGCTAATGGATGAATGGATGGACAGGTTGACGAGTGGATTACTTTTTCCATTGTTCCGGAGTGGATTTTTTTTTTTAGATCTTTTCGTTAACACAGATATCAGTGAAATTTTACTTGTTCCGATATAGTTTTTTTTATGATAATCAAAGTTTTACGATATTGGCAAAGATCCAGAGTTAGATTGCAATCAGGAAGAGTCTTGATTCTCTCTCTCTCTCTCTCTCTCTCTCTCTCTCTCTCTCTCTCTCTCTCTCTCTCTCTCTCTCTCTCTCTCTCTCTCTCTCTCTCTCCTCTCTCTCTCTCAGATATATACACCATAAAGGGATCTGTTTATTTAGAAAAGTATGTACGTATACATTAATTCAATTTTTACTAATTCAACATTTTCCAAATTTTCTCTTTAATTTGGAAAAGTCCGTGTATATTACATATTTTTTGTACAAAAATGGAGGTTATGTTTAACTCTTGTAAACAAAAAACAAATCTTGGTACATAGTGTTATTTACCAAGTATATATTAAATACACTTAGGAAATTGAATTTTATGTAATTTCCATATTATACTCTCAAAACAGTTGACCTCTATAGTACTTATAGAGTATGTAGAGAGAATCTAAAGAAATGTTGATAACAGTCTATATAATGATATTTTAGTTTCAGATATGCCAAGGAATAATAATAATAATAATAATAATAATAATAATAATAATAATAATAATAATAATAATAATAATAATAATAATAATAATAATAATAATAATAATAATAATAATAATGATAATAGTAATAATAATATTAATAATAATAATAATACATATATACATATACCTTGGCTATTCCCCCCTTAAATTGGGGGGTAGCCGACATCAAGAAAGGAAAGTTTGGGGAGAAGTTATTCTCCCCTCTACTCCCCTTCTTATTTTAATAATAATAATAATAATAAGATAATAATAATTGCTATTAAAAAAATTACCTTTATATTCAAGAATCAAGATCTTAGAAGTAAAAAGTTATCTAGAAAACAATTATTCCCTTTTCTTTAAAATACTCACAAGTAGTGTTACCAGATGTGACGGTCTAAAATTCCTGCCTAAGCTAGGAGTGAAAATGACGTAAACCCTTAAAAAATCTCTATTTCCAAATATTTAATTTTAATAAATAAAACACCATAAATGCCTCACTACTTTCGCATAGAATACAATTAACAATGTACAGAAAATTTGAACTTAATGAAAATTCCCTAAACTTCCCCCCAAAATAAATTCCCAGTTATAACCAGAATTCCCCAAATCTGGAGAAATTTCCCTCATGGTTAGCAGCGTTTCTCCCTGAATTAATTTCATTTGGTGGTCGCCAGACGAGGCTTTTAAAAGTTCTGTTTTTAACTTAGTTAAATTCTCCCCCTTGTCTCTCTTTCTCATGCTCTCTGTATTCTCAGAAACAAGGGAGATAATTTTTTTTATCTTTCCCAAATGTGGCTTTTTATTTATTTATTTTGTTTAGTTCATACATACATTTGTTTATCCAATATTTGCTTGATTTATGTCTTTCTTCTTATTTTTGTACTCACCTACACGTGTTTATCAGCAATTGTTTTGTTTATATTTTTCACATTTAGGAACTAACCTACACATGTTTATTCACCTTTTTGTTTATACTTTTCTTTAACTACCAACATTCTTGTTTAAAATATTTTGTATATATATTTTAATTGTTTATAATTTTCTTTATAATTTTTCTGTTCTTAGATGTTCGCCATCTTGTTTGTTTATGTCTTTCTCTAAATTTCGGAGCTAACTTACACTTGTTTAGCCTCTAAAATATTTTTGTTTATGCTTGTATCCGTGCTTATGAGCTAGTATACACGTGTTTAGCCATTACTGTGTGTTTTTCGTCACATTTCAGTGCTATCCACAATGTCTTCATCTGCCATTTTGTTTGTTTATAATTTTCTTCTTATTTTAGCCACTTAAAGTATTTTTTCTAATCTGTTGGCCACTTTATATATGTCTGTGAGAGAAAAAACAAAATGGCTGATAGATAAACAACTGTATTTTACTTTTATAGGTAAAGTAAATGCCTAGGTTTTTTCTAGCTAACAACTGAAGTCGCTCTTGATAAAATATTCTATCAAGACTTTTTTTTTCTGAGTTTCTGTGGCACTCCCATGATTCTCCACAAGTAGTAGGTTAGCCCATGGCACAGCCATCCGTTGCGATACTACAGCTGAAGGTTGTTTTTTTAAATTTAAATAGGTCTGTCCAGGACAGTTGGATGTTAAGTCTTCCTTCAGTTACGGTTCTCTTTCTATGCCTACATCTACACTGAATATTCTTGGATATTCATTACACATCTTTTATTATCCCTTCACATCTGACAAGTCATTACACTCTCCATCTCTGTTTCTCTTTACTTAATGTATTCTTCGTGCCCAGGCCCGATGAGGGCTGTTTTATATTTTTATTTTTTTTGCCCGTCCTGGTATCAGTCATAAAAAAAAAAATCTACGTTGACAGACATTGCTATGAAGAATTGCTTGGAATATTAATATACTCCTGAGGGAGAGGGTTAAGAATACTTCCTTCTTGTTCCTCTGCGTGTCGTAAAAGTCGACTAAATGAGGCGGAGTGAGGGGACTGGGAATCCCTTCCTATGTACTTACTTCCCACAAAATCAAAGTATTTTCTTTGACTCAGCCACCCCCCCCCCTCATAAGGGGGAATATGACTTTGGTATATGGATGGATATGTTTTGAAAATACAGTAGACTTTTAAGGGGGGTTTACACGATCAAACGGTTCGTCGAACGCGGTTCGACAGACAAGTGTTTGAAGTGACGTTCGAACGTGTGAACGGGGTATTTGTCGAACACATTCGACAAACGTGTTCGACAAATAAATACCCCGTTCACACGTTCGAACATCACTTCAAACACTTGTCTGTCGAACCGCGTTCGACGAACCGTTTGATCGTGTAAACCGCCCATTACTAAGTTTGTCCTGCCACAATTAAACCTCATGTCCGTTCTTCAGCATGTCAGTCACACCTTTATATCATCTATTATACTGATTCTCCACTTTTAATTCTAAATGACAATCTGTCAGTCCGTTTGTGCATCCGTTCCATTTTATTCGTGTTTTATACGGGTTCTGAATTCCTTTTCCACATCCTTATTCATACCATTTCATGGCTTCTGAATTTTCCTTCTCTTCGTCAAGTTGGTACCCCTGCTAGACCCATCTGGTTTAAAGTCGTTGACTATTTTCAGCTAGGCTTGATGCTTGGCTAATAATAATAATAATAATAATAATAATAATAATAATAATAATAAGAAGAATAATAATAATAATAATAATAATAATAATAATAATAATAATAATAATAATAATAATAATAATAATAATAATAATAATAATAATAATAATAATAATAATAATAATAATTATAAGTCGGAGATATATATATCATATTCAGTTTTAGGTAAAAAGTTTTTGAATAATCCAGAGTCTGATCCTCTGTCAGAGGCAATTAAAACTTTTTCCAACTTCAAAAATAAAGAAAGAAAAAAAATGGAAAGATATAATCCGTATTTTTTCCTTTGAGTTTTTGTGTATTATTGTCATATTTGTTTTTCAAAATGAGTTTATTATACTGTCACGATGGTATTGTGTGTGTGTGTGTGTGTGTGTGTGTGTGTGTGTGCGTATATATATATATATATATATATATATATATATATATATATATATATATATATATATATATATATATATATATATATATATATATATATATATATATATATATATATATATATATATATATATATATATATATATATATATATATATATATATATATATATATATATATGCTATATATATATATATATATATATATATATATATATATATATATATATATATATATATATATATATATATATATATATATATATATATATATATATTATATAAATATATATATATATATATATATATATATATATATATATATATATATATATATATATATATATATATATATATATATATATATATATATATATATATATATATATATATATATATATATATATATATATATATATATATATATATATATATATATATATATATATATATCGAACGAAAATCAAACAAACTTGAATTGAGAAGTACTTTCAATTTTAAAAATATCATTATCAAAACCAAAACTTTAATAACGAGTTTTTAAAAATAGTAATTACCAACTAATTTTTTTCATTTTCCTCCTAAGTCAATATAATATTTTTTTTTTCCTGCCAAATGTTTCTCGTGGTATGAATAGTCAGTGTGTGTGTGTGTGTATGTTTGTGTGTGTGTGTGTTTGCGTATGTATACTTGTGTGTGTGTTTATAATTATGTATTAACCTTATTGCTGGTAGTGTGGAAGATAAAATTTTTCCCTTGTATGCTTCACATGTCGTATGGTGCGACTGAAAGGGATATCCCCTTGTCGTGAGGGAAAAAAATCGCAGCACATATTCCGTCTGCGTGTCGTAAGAGGCGACTAGAATGGATAGAATCAACGAAGGATTGACAATTTCATCTTCCATGATTTGTATCTTGCCAAAACAGAAACTGTCAGATGAGTGAGGATTTAAAAGCTACAATGAAGTCAAGTTGACAACTCTTTTGGTTCAGTTGCGGCCACTTTGTTTGCCTCGGTAGGACTTGGTTTCATATTGTTGAAATTAAAAAGAACCATAATTCGAATGACTTAAAATATAAGAGTGATACTTATTTCATTTGAGTTTTCTCATTATTTGAGTAATATAACTTGTAGTCACCGTGGCTCAAGCGGTAGCGTCCGCGACTCTGAGCCGTCAGGTCGAGGGTTCGCTCCCCGTCACGGTCTGAGGTTAGCAAGGGCATGCACTCAGGGTAACGATTACATCTGCCAAAACAAGTCCTTCGCAAGAAGGCAACCGTCCTAGCCCTTGGTAGAATAGGGAGTCCGTGACGTAAAACCGGAACTATTTGAGTCATATAACTGGAATTCTATCAAATGTAAGTTCTTCTTTACCGTTAGGGAATGCGAGTTGATATTCGAGTGGTATTTAAAAAAATAATAAATATTTAAATAAATGCATAAATGAATTAATAAAGATATGAATTACTGAAAGAAATATATAAACGCCCTTTTTTTACATATACAAAAAGAGCTCTTGATGTAAAACCACTATACTGTTATAAAAATACATGTTTCTAGTTCGTTATTGTTATCCAGGATTGTAATACAATATCATTAGAAATATTTTTTAATTCACATCTTCCATGCCCCAGGCAAGAGTCTTCCCTCAGCTCAGGCAAGAACCTAACTCCATTTGATAAGCATTCTCCTCTCAGCTAAGGCATAAACCTTCTTAAATCTATATTAGACACATCTTCCCCTCATGCTTATGCAAGAACTTACTTTACTCCATTTGAGAAACACCTTTTCTCAACCCAGGATTTTTTTTTATTAATATCCTCCCTTCTTCCTAAACAAGAACCTGCTCACCTCGCTTTGATAAACATCCTCCTCTCAGTCCAGTCAAAAACCTGTTGAACTTCATATGATATCCATTTTCCCCTCATCCCAGGTAAGAACCTGCTTACCTCCATTTGATAAAGACCCTGATCTCAGCTCATTTGAGAACCTGCTTAATTCTGTTTGATAAACAAAATTCCCTGAGCCCAAGTAAGAATTTGCTTAACTCCATTTTTAAACAACCTCCCCTAAATCAAAGCATGAACTTGCTTAATATAGTAAACATTCTCTCCTTACCCTTGGCAAGAACCTCCTTAACCCCACTTTTAAACACCCTTCTCCACAGCCAAGGCAAGTGATGTGGT
>JAXCGZ010021041.1:80000-87500 GCA_037179515.1 Halocaridina rubra | reverse complement strand
TCTTCATCAGTCAAAGGCTGCGAGTGGCATCGATCAGTTCAATGACATCTTCACAAGTCATATCTTTAAAGCCTTCTCCTCCTAGCAATGCAGCCAACTTCACAGCTTTCTCAGATGCCGAGTTATTCACTTCGTCAGAAGCGAATCCCTCATAGTCGTAGGTGACTTCAGGCCACAATTTCTTCCAGTCGGCATTGATTGTGGCTGGCTTCTTCTCTTTGAGTGCATTCTGAATATTTTGAAGGCATGTAGCAATCGTGTAGTTATGCCAGTACTCCTTCAGTGTGAATTCTTTGTCAGCATCCATGGAGTCAACCAAGCATGCCAGGGCATTTCGTGTGTAAAGGGTCTTGAACGCATGAATAACGCCTTGATCCATAGGCTGAATCAGTGATGTCATATTCGGTGGCAGGAACTCTACCTGAACACCGTCATATTGGAGATCAGTTGTGTAACCACCATACTTATCCATCAACAGAAGGACTTTAAATTCTAGGCCCTTCTCCGCCATGATAAACTCTGACCTGAGGGATAAAGCATTGGTAAAACCAGTCCAATGTGAGGCTTTTTGTGATCCAGGCCTTAGGGTTATGCCTCAAATACACTGGCAGCAGATTCTTGTTTTAGTTCTTCAAAGCCATAGGGTTCTTTGACTTGTAGATAAGCCCTGGCTTTAACATAAAGCCCGCAGCATCCCCGCACATGACGAGGGTAACGCGGTCTTTGTGTTCTTTAAATCAACTTTTCTTCCTTGAAAAGAAAAATGCAAGGCAGCATTCTCTTCCATAAGAACCCAGTCTCATCCATGTTGAACACTTGCCCAGGAGCATAACTGCCTTCCTCGATAATTTTCTTAAAGTCGTTGTTCATATAATCTTCAGTTGCAGCTGTATCTGCAAAGGCAGCTTCGCCATGCACCAAAACGCTCTTTGGGGCAAAGCGTTTTTGAAATTTGGCAAACCATCCCTTGCTAGCAACAAACGATGGTTTCCTCGGTGGAGAATCGCTGGATGGTCCTTGTTGCGGGTCTTCCATTTCTTCTTTCTCCTCCTCCTCACGGTTGCCAGAGTCGTCATTGGGTTCGTTTGCAGCGAATGTCTCATACAGCTTCTTTGCCTTTCTTTGTATGATACTGGTGTCTAAGCTGATGTTTTTCTTCCTGCAATCAGCAATCCACAGGGCCAAAGCAGATTCCATCCGCACTATTATCTTATTGCGGGGTATTATGACCCTCTTCACTGTTTTGCTAAAAGTAAGAGCTGCCGTCTTCCTGATATTCGCCTCGTCCTTCCTGATGTAGCGAACAGTAGATTCATTGATGCCGAAATGGCAGCTGACAGCCGAGAAACTTCTTCCTTCCTTCAGCATATCTAACAGTTTTACCTTATCTGCTATGGTCAACATCTTCCTTTGCCACTTAGGCTCACTACCAGAAGCCTTAGAGGATGAAGGACGCTTTGGCGGCATTGTAGGGGTTGAAACAAAGTAAAAGTTTCACAAAAAACATAAGCACAACGTATTAAGAGGCACAACGCAAAAGACGCACACGTAATAACTGAATGGGTGGGGCGAGACAATGGAAGATGCAGGAAGAATCAAGCTTCAGTCAAAAAGCCAATCAGACCCCAGGATACAGAACATAATTCTGTGATTAGTCGTCTTCCACCCATCAGCCAATATCATCCAGTGTACTATCTCACGTAGGTGCATTCCTTTGCATTTTCCAAGATACAGATATCTAGGCAACGCACTGGTATCGTATTTTATAGAGTGCAATACTGAAAGTTACATATTTAAATTTGTTTTTTACTATTTTTTCTGTTTTATTATTTTTAGGCTAGGAAATACTTTTTTATCAATAAATAATAAAAATACTGGAAATTTTAATATTTAAACATATCGTGGATTCCTGCGATATCACCAGAAAATCTGCGATAGAAAATAAATATCATCGCCATAATAACCCACGATGCACTGAATCAGTAGAAGGTGAATCGTGAAATAGCGAGGAATTACTGTATATATATATATATATATATATATATATATATATATATATATATATATATATATATATATATATATATATATATATATACATACATACATACATACATACATACATACATACATACATACATACATACATACATACATACATACATACATACATACATACATACATACATACATACATACATACATACATACATACATACATACATACATACATACATACATACATACATACATACATACATACATACATACATACATACATACATACATACATACATACATACATACATACATACATACATACATACATACATACATACATACATACATACATACATACATACATACATACATACATACATACATACATACATACATACATACATACATACATACATACATACATACATACATACATACATACATACATACATACATACATAATATATATATATATATATATATATATATATATATATATATATATATATATACATATATACATATATACATATATACATATATATATATATATATATATATATATATATATATATATATATATATATATATATATATATATATATATATATATACATATATATACATATATATACATATATATACATATATATACATATATATACATATATATACATATATATACATATATATACATATATATACATATATATATATATATATATATATATATATATATATATATATATATATATATATATATATATATATATATATATATATATATATATATATATATATATATATATATATATATATATATATGTATATATATGTATATATATATATATATATATATATGTATATATATATATATATATATATATGTATATATATGTATATATATATATATATATATATGTATATATATATATATATATATGTATATATATATGTATATATATATATATATATATATATATATATATATATATATATATATATATATATATATATATATTAAGCACATTACATATGTGAAAACATGAATCATTCTTTACCCCGACCGGGACTCGAACCTAGGACTTATGATTACTAAGTCAAGGCGCTACCACTACACCACAGAAGGTTAAAAGGAATCCAACCTTATAGCTTATATCTGCTATACTTAGGAATGAACGCATTCTAACTGAATGCCACTATGTTCATATTACAGATTCCCCAACCTCACTCGTGGCTTCATTTTAGCATTTAATTCAATTCCCAATCTCATTCGGGCCATGAACTAACCAATTAAGCACATTACATATGTGAAAACATGAATCATTCTTTACCCCGACCGGGACTCGAACCTAGGACTTATGATTACTAAGTCAAGGCGCTACCACTACACCACAGAAGGTTAAAAGGAATCCAACCTTATAGCTTATATCTGCTATACTTAGGAATGAACGCATTCTAACTGAATGCCACTATGTTCATATTACGGATTCCCCAACCTCACTCGTGGCTTCATTTTAGCATTTAATTCAATTCCCAATCTCATTCGGGCCATGAACTAACCAATTAAGCACATTACATATGTGAAAACATGAATCATTCTTTACCCCGACCGGGACTCGAACCTAGGACTTATGATTACTAAGTCAAGGCGCTACCACTACACCACAGAAGGTTAAAAGGAATCCAACCTTATAGCTTATATCTGCTATACTTAGGAATGAACGCATTCTAACTGAATGCCACTATGTTCATATTACAGATTCCCCAACCTCACTCGTGGCTTCATTTTAGCATTTAATTCAATTCCCAATCTCATTCGGGCCATGAACTAACCAATTAAGCACATTACATATGTGAAAACATGAATCATTCTTTACCCCGACCGGGACTCGAACCTAGGACTTATGATTACTAAGTCAAGGCGCTACCACTACACCACAGAAGGTTAAAAGGAATCCAACCTTATAGCTTATATCTGCTATACTTAGGAATGAACGCATTCTAACTGAATGCCACTATGTTCATATTACAGATTCCCCAACCTCACTCGTGGCTTCATTTTAGCATTTAATTCAATTCCCAATCTCATTCGGGCCATGAACTAACCAATTAAGCACATTACATATGTGAAAACATGAATCATTCTTTACCCCGACCGGGACTCGAACCTAGGACTTATGATTACTAAGTCAAAGCGCTACTTTCTGTGGTGTAGTGGTAGCGCCTTGACTTAGTAATCATAAGTCCTAGGTTCGAGTCCCGGTCGGGGTAAAGAATGATTCATGTTTTCACATATGTAATGTGCTTAATTGGTTAGTTCATGGCCCGAATGAGATTGGGAATTGAATTAAATGCTAAAATGAAGCCACGAGTGAGGTTGGGGAATCTGTAATATGAACATAGTGGCATTCAGTTAGAATGCGTTCATTCCTAAGTATAGCAGATATAAGCTATAAGGTTGGATTCCTTTTAACCTTCTGTGGTGTAGTGGTAGCGCCTTGACTTAGTAATCATAAGTCCTAGGTTCGAGTCCCGGTCGGGGTAAAGAATGATTCATGTTTTCACATATGTAATGTGCTTAATTGGTTAGTTCATGGCCCGAATGAGATTGGGAATTGAATTAAATGCTAAAATGAAGCCACGAGTGAGGTTGGGGAATCTGTAATATGAACATAGTGGCATTCAGTTAGAATGCGTTCATTCCTAAGTATAGCAGATATAAGCTATAAGGTTGGATTCCTTTTAACCTTCTGTGGTGTAGTGGTAGCGCCTTGACTTAGTAATCATAAGTCCTAGGTTCGAGTCCCGGTCGGGGTAAAGAATGATTCATGTTTTCACATATGTAATGTGCTTAATTGGTTAGTTCATGGCCTGAATGAGATTGGGAATTGAATTAAATGCTAAAATGAAGCCACGAGTGAGGTTGGGGAATCTGTAATATGAACATAGTGGCATTCAGTTAGAATGCGTTCATTCCTAAGTATAGCAGATATAAGCTATAAGGTTGGATTCCTTTTAACCTTCTGTGGTGTAGTGGTAGCGCCTTGACTTAGTAATCATAAGTCCTAGGTTCGAGTCCCGGTCGGGGTAAAGAATGATTCATGTTTTCACATATGTAATGTGCTTAATTGGTTAGTTCATGGCCTGAATGAGATTGGGAATTGAATTAAATGCTAAAATGAAGCCACGAGTGAGGTTGGGGAATCTGTAATATGAACATAGTGGCATTCAGTTAGAATGCGTTCATTCCTAAGTATAGCAGATATAAGCTATAAGGTTGGATTCCTTTTAACCTTCTGTGGTGTAGTGGTAGCGCCTTGACTTAGTAATCATAAGTCCTAGGTTCGAGTCCCGGTCGGGGTAAAGAATGATTCATGTTTTCACATATGTAATGTGCTTAATTGGTTAGTTCATGGCCCGAATGAGATTGGGAATTGAATTAAATGCTAAAATGAAGCCACGAGTGAGGTTGGGGAATCTGTAATATGAACATAGTGGCATTCAGTTAGAATGCGTTCATTCCTAAGTATAGCAGATATAAGCTATAAGGTTGGATTCCTTTTAACCTTCTGTGGTGTAGTGGTAGCGCCTTGACTTAGTAATCATAAGTCCTAGGTTCGAGTCCCGGTCGGGGTAAAGAATGATTCATATATATATATATATATATATATATATATATATATATATATATATATATATATATATATATATATATATATATATATATATATATATATATATATATATATATATATATATATATATATATATATATATATATATATATATATATATATATATATATATATATATATATATATATATATATATATATATATATATATATATATATATATATATATATATATATATATATATATATATATATATATATATATATATATATATATATATATATATATATATGCATATATATATATATATATATATATATATATATATATATATATATATATATATATATATATATATATATATATATATATATATATATATATATATATATATATATAAATATATATAAATAGTGCCCTGTGGGGCGGGCAGTAGTGCCCTGTGGGGCGGGCAGTGCCCTGTGGGGCGGGCACAATATCAAAGAATAGCCTCACCGTATTCCCTGCGTGTCGTGAAAGGCGACTAAAAGTGGACGGGGCGGGGGGACTAGGAATCCCCCCCTTGTGTCAACCTCCTGCGAGACGTCAAAGATGAAGGGGAGTAGAGGGGAGAATAACTTCTCCCCAAACTCTAGTTTTGGGGTGTTTAAATGTGCGTGGTTGTAGTACAATAGAAAGCAAAAGATGTGAGATTGGATATGTTTGGTAAGAGGAGGATGGATGTATTGGCATTGTGTGAGACGAAGATGAAAGGAAAAGGAGAAGTGGCATTTGGTGATGTGACGGGTAGGGTGTCTGGGGTTGAAAAGGGGAGAGCGAGAGAAGGTGTGGCATTATTGCTGAGTGAATGGATGGTAAATCAGGTAGTGGAATGGAAAGAAGTGTCATCTAGGCTGATGTGGGTGAGGGCTATGATAGGAAGGGAATGTTGGGCTTTTGTTAGTGCGTATGGGCCAGGATGTGAGAGAAGTGAGGAAGAGCAGGATGAATTCTGGAATGAGTTAACTAGATGTGTTGATGGTCTGAGTAGAAGGAACTATGTAGTTGTGTTGGGTGACTTGAATGCCAGAGTGGGTGATGGAGAGATAGAAGGTGTTGTAGGAAAGTATGGGGTACCAGGTGGGAATGAAAGTGGCGAGAGACTGTTAGATATGTGTGTGGAGCAAGAGTTGGTGATAGGTAATAATTTATTTAAGAAGAAGTTAATAAATAAGTATACATGGATGAGAGTGGCAAATGGAAGAGTGAAAGAAAGAGCATTGATGGATTATGTGTTGGTAGCAAAGAGCATGATTGGTAGAGTGAAAGATGTACATGCATTCAGGGGTGTGGCTGCTGGGATGCCTGATCATTTTTTGGTTGAAGCAAAAGTGGTAGTAGCAAAAGAGTGGGGAAATAGTGTGGGGGGATGTAGAAGGGAAATAGTGAAGGTGGAAGAGTTGAAAAAGCCAGAGAAGAGACAGGAATATCAGGACAGGTTGAGAGTGGCATATGACAGGGTGAAAGAAAGAGAAGTTGGTTAGTTAGGGGAGGAATGGGGGTTGATGAAAGAATGTTTTGTGGGACATGCAAGTGATGTGTGTGGAAAGAGGTTTGTTGGAGGTGGCATGAAGAGGGGCAGCGAGTGGTGGAATGAAGGGGTGAAAATGAAGGTGGAAGAAAAAAAGAGGGCTTTTGAGGAATGGCTGCAGTGTAAAATTAGGGAGAAGTATGAAAGATATAGGGAGAAAAATGTGGAAACCAAGCAGAAGGTAGAGGAAGAGAAGAGGTTGGCAAATGTTAGGTGGGGACAGGATTTTAGTAGGTCATATGAGGAGAATAAAAAGAAGTTTTGGAAAGAAGTGAAGAGAGCAAGGAAGGG
>JAXCGZ010021041.1:60000-70000 GCA_037179515.1 Halocaridina rubra | reverse complement strand
TATATATATATATATATATATATATATATATATATATATATATATATATATATATATATATATATATATATATATATATATATATATATATATATATATATATATATATATATATATATATATATATATATATATATATATATATATATATATATATATATATATATATATATATATATATATATATATATATATATATATATATATATATATATATATATATATATATATATATATATATATATATATATATATATATATATATATATATATATATATATATATATATATATATATATATATATATATATATATATATATATTTATATATATATATATATATATATATATATATATATATATATATATATATATATATATATATATATATATATATATATATATATATATATATATATATATATATATATATATATATATATATATATATATATATATATATATATATATATATATATATATATATATATATATATATATATATATATATATATATATATATATATATATATATATATATATATATATATATATATATATATATATATATATATATATATATATATATATATATATATATATATATATATATATATATATATATATATATATATATATATATATATATATATATATATATATATATATATATATATATATATATATATATATATATATATATATATATATATATATATATATATATATATATATATATATATATATATATATATATATATATATATATATATATATATATATATATATATATATATATATATATATATATATATATATATATATATATATATATATATATATATATATATATATATATATATATATATATATATATATATATATATATATATATATATATATATATATATATATATATATATATATATATATATATATATATATATATATATATATATATATATATATATATATATATATATATATATATATATATATATATATATATATATATATATATATATATATATATATATGTGGGGAGGTTTAAGATGCTAGTGTGTTTTTTTAAGATTCTGTTTTACTAAGGGGACTCAAAGTACCGAGCTCGGTTAAGAGCTCACAAACAGACAGGACAGATATTTGTACTTGAACACCCCATCTATATTACCATTAGTCGGTTAAATGAAACTCAGAATTCAACTTTCTTTTAATTTTGGAAATGCAATGACATTAAAAGAATTGAATTAAATTTCTCAAATTAAATTTTATGAAATGCTGCCTCGAATCCCGGAGGAGGTGAGTACGAGTTCGTTTCCCGGCACCACGGACGTATGCCAAGACTTTGGCCTCAACTCGATGATTACCTCTGTCACACAGGCAGAGTAGAATACAGGACACTGCAATTTCAGAAACAGAAATGACACACTGTTTATAATGGGAAACTGAAAGCATGAGCACACATATAATGAGTTTCCAATGTCATTCTACTGGATGAATATATATAGGTTATTCACAGCTAACCAGAAATATTTATGCTACCATAATAGCATACAAAACATTAATTCTTTACTGGTTTTAAAGAAAATAATATATTCACAATAAATGAAGAATAAGCAAGACAAATACAGTACTGTATGTATTCCTTAAATTGTGGGCAACCACAAAAGTTGCAATGCTTATTACTGATATGCAATTAATATGGTAAAACACTCTATTTAGGATAAAGGAAGAATCTACGAGATAAATACAGTATTCATTCACTTTTAGTTATCAAGAACTTTGCAATGAAAAAAAGGGTGCAAAACCACCTTTTGAGGTATTTGCAACTTATAACTCAAAACACTTTATCCCCAACATATGAAGAATTAGCAAGATAAATACGGTATGCATTCATTAAATTGTGGTTAACAAGAAATATTTGCATAGCCAACTGGGAAAAATTACCTTTTGAATATTTGCAATTTTGTTTTTTGGCAAATAGCTTTATTGACGAGTTTTTGAAGTAAAACACTTTATTTACGATGATAGAAAGGGGTGAAATGAAATTAGAATTTATTAGGAAGAGAGATAGATTTTTACGGGCTCATAACCAGTCTTCAGAGGATGAGATTTTCGTTTATCACATTCAGTGAAAAGAAACTTCTCAGCAATATATATCAGCTGTAATTTACAGGTTAAGGAATTAACTTTGGCATGTGAGATTCCAGTGTGGTAATCTACAAAATTTCGTGTGACTGGGAATGGAATCTGAGAATAGAAATCCATAAGATTTATCCAGTAACGAATGTAACTAATTCTCGAAAATAAACCAATTTGCTTGACCCACGAGCTTTACCATACACTATCCCTCACCTTGTTGTGCTAGATGAATTCCTTGTTGTGCTAGATGAATTCCTGTGAAGATGCCACGTAATTAATTTAAATAAACTTAGACTACCCAGGCGAGATGTTGCCTCTGGGCAGTCTCGGCGCCAAAAAAGCTCTCCTTGTTCCTCGTGACGTCATCTGTAGGAGACATTCCTAGAGCAGTAATTGGCTCTGATATCATTTTAAGGACTATTTTAGTGGTGGTCCCTGGCAGGCAATTATAGCAGAGATGCAAGGGAGAGACAGTATTTTTAGGTGCAACAAGTGGAAGCAAATAAAATAAAACGAGAATAATAATGAAAAGTTAGGTTACTGGTTATTTTTTTCTTAATTTTCTTGGCTCGTAGCAGACAGAAAAATAGGAGCAGCCTTTATATTGGGGCTATACTTCTACACGTACAAGAAGAGTAAATAAGCTATTTAAAATTAGCTATAAGCAAAAATACAAATTGCAAATAATCATAATCTGCGAAAGTCAAGAAGTGGGAATTAATTTTTTTAGTTAGAAAATAACAGTTATGTTAAAGGGAATTATTTTTTTTTTTTAGTTAGAAAATAACAGTTATGTTACTAATTTATTTAATAAGGCATCTAACAGCCTCTGTTGACATTGAGCGAAACACTCTGTCACAAAGGCCCTTTCTAGAGAATATTGATTTAGCAAAATTCTACTACAGAAGGCGAAAAAAGAACAGAGGAAGTTACGGTGACTTCAGTGTTATTATGAGGGATGAGATATCCTTCTCATGGAAAAGAACAAATGAACAATAAGAATGGGATCCACCACTGGAACATATCATACTATTAGTAAAAGTAAACAAGTCTTGTAAACAAAACATTAAATGACATGCAAAACATAAAAGAAATGTGATCAAATTCAAATTTCAAGAAAATTAAATCACAATTAGATATCAGTGAATATCAATATTTAAGTTTATGAATGCTTCACATGCAAGAAGGCAATAATATAATATACAAAATAAAATACAGTATACGCAAATTAAACATTTGAACCACGTCGTCATTAACATTGGCGACTGGATTTAAAACATTCAGCTATTCAGCACTAAACTAAAATGTTTCTGCCAAGTTCTGGCTTTCAAAGTCCCACAAAGGGAAATATAAAACTACGATCAAAAAATTATTCTTCATCTTTTTCGTTTTCCATTAGGAATAACGTTTGTACGCTAAAGTAAACAAGTACAGTACAGTATTAAAGACATAAAAGATAAACATAAAAATAAACAACACATTAGAGAAGTAATCTTTACTGACTAGCCAAATTTAGGCTAACAGCACCAGCTTCCTCATTTGAGGGTAACGACCGTCGACTTAGTAGATCAGCAAGGTCATTGTCCTTGCCATGAACATGTTGGGCAGTGAATTTGAAAAGATTCAGGTAAAGTGCCCACCTTTTCAGACGAGGATTTAGCTTGTCTGCAGTCTGTAAATATAGGAGAGGTCGGTGGTCGGTTCTCAGTGTAAAATGTTGGCCATACAGATGGACTTCAAATTTCTTTATGGCCCAATATGCAGCTAGAGCTTCCTTCTCCACGGTGGAGTAATTTCACTCTGCAGGGCGAAGCCTGCGGCTTGCATATCGCACTGGAGCTACTTCTGCTGAGTTGTCTGAGGCGTCGGTCTGCAAGATAAATGGAAAATCAGGGTTTACCAGTTGTAATACTGGCTCACCTGCCAATGCTTCTCGGAGCTTGAAAAATGCTCTCTCCGCTTCATCTGTCCATTTGACAGGGGAGGATTTACTTTGCTTCGAGGAGGTCAGTTGCTGCAAAGGGGCAGCGATGGTATTAAAGTGTGGAATGAACCGTTGGTAGTAGCCGACACTACCCAGGAATGATCTCAGTTGAGTGACAGTGGCAGGTTTCTCCATATCCTTAATTGCTTGTACCCTGTCATGTAAAGGGGACATAACTCCTTCTCCAACCACGTGGCCGAGATACTGCAATTGTGTGAAACCAATCTCACATTTGGAAGGCTTTAAGTGAAGTCCATGCTGGTTCAGACGAGTGAGAACTCTGCGGAGAGTCTCGAGGTGCGATGACCAATCCTGAGAATGCACCAGGATGTCGTCTATAAAGCATGAAACATTGTCGAGATCCTGTAGTACTATCCTCATGAGTCTGCTGAAGCAGCCAGGGGCATTTACCATACCAAAAGGCATGACCCTGAACTGATATAGACCATATCTTGTGGAAAAAGCTGTAAGAGGCTTGGTAGTCTCGCTCAACGGGACTTGCCAAGATCCACTGGCCAGATCCAACTTGGACAGGTAACGGGCTTGAGAAAGCAACGAGAAAATATGCTCGGCGTCAGCAATGGGCTCTCCATCAAAGATGGTACGGGAGTTAAGCTTACGACAGTCAAGGCAGAACCTGTGACTGCCATCTCGCTTACGCACTGCCAGTAACGACGAACACCAAGGCGAAATGCTCTTTTCAGCTTGTTCAGCTGTTCCCGTTGACTCGGTTGCAGTCTGGAGTTAATAATACAATTACTCACACTTTCTTTTCGGTGTGTGGGAATGGCAGGATCCTTACCATCATCAAAAGCTAAGCTTATGTCTTCAATTGCAAGAGCGGTGGCTGTGGCCAGAGGGGCTTCTTCAGAAAAACTCCACTCCCGTAAGTCTGTCTCCACTGCAAGGGTGGAGTATTCCAATATAGGAAGTAAGGGGTGGCTATAATGGAGCACCTGTGTTGCTGCAGCCTCGGAGGTTCTGTTGATGCTTGAGGCATCTATAGGGGTTGCTGGGAGCGCCAGCGCAGGATCCCTGTGGGCCTCCGGGTCCTCACAATACAGCTTCAGCTGGTTAATGTGGTATTTCCGGTTATTGCCATCAACATTTAGCACATAATTGTCAGGGGTCACCCGGTGTACCACAGTGTACGGTCCTTTCCAGCGTAGCATTAGCTTGCGGGTATCTGTTGGAAGAAGTAACAGAGCTCGATCTCCGGGTGTCAGGGCACGACGCCGCGCACGCTTGTCAAAGAGGAGCTTGGCAGTCTGCTGGTGACCCTTAATGGCTAATTGTGCAGTTTTCCATGCCCTTTTGAGGTGAGACGAAAAATTCAAAATATACTCATGAACGTCCCTATCGTCATCTTCGATGGTAGGTGAATCCCAACATTCTGCTAAGAATTCTACTGGGCCTCTGACCTTATGACCATAAATCATCTCGAAAGGCGAGTATCCAGTAGTGTCGTGGGGCGTGTCTCTGAAGGAGAAAAGTGCAGCAGGGACGTACTTGTCCCACTGCCTAGGCATATCTATCACTAGCTTGCGCAAACATCGCTTCAATGTCCCGTTATAGCGTTCGCACGCTCCATTTGATTGGGCATGATAGACACTCGTACGAATGTGCTTGATTTCTAAAAGGTTGCAGAAAGCCTCAAAGTGCCTACTTGTAAACTGACTTCCATTGTCAGAAGTGACCTGCTCAGGAAAGCCAACCCTGGAGCACATTTCAAATAGGGCTTGAGCAACTGCTTCAGTTGTGATAGAAGACAGTGGCACTGCATCTGGGTACCTTGTTGCCAGGTCAGCATATACCAGGAGGAATTGTTTCCCCGTGGACAAAGTTGGATTAATAGGACCTAGTATGTCAATAGCGACATTGGAAATTGGCTCCATTGAGAGCTTAGTTATCCCCATGGGAACTTTCGGTACCGGTGCCGTTGAGGTGGATTGACAGACAGGGCAGGAGCCTACATATCTGTCTACCTCGGTGTACATGTTTGGCCATGCAAAAGCCTTCTGAAGGACATGCCGAGTTTTTGCTTTGCCTCTGTGTCCACTCAGAGGTAAATGGTGTGCCACATACATAGCCTGGCGGCGCAACGAAGCGGGCACCACCAACTGCTTAAAGGTGTGGCCACCTTTAGTCACATGCCTACGAAGTACTCCATTTTCAAGGGCATAGGTGATCTGGCCTCCTCCTCTCACCGTGAAGGTCCTTCCCTCGGTGGCCTGCTGCATCCAGCGTTTGAGGCTGGGGCAGTCTTGCTGCAATTTGGCAAAGTCTGGAGTGGACTTCAATGGCTCTAGAGGTGCATCATCTGGTAAAGGAGGGGGAAACTCTCTGTGTTCCACATTACGTTTACTAACTGCGGCAGACTCAACGGAGTCAGTCGGAGAATCGTCCAAATTCTTGGCATCGAGGCCAGGAGTTGCTGCTGAAATGGCTTTATGTGACTTCCCCCGAGGGAAGTTATAACGAGAAATGTCCTTATGGTAGAGGTCGGCCTGGAAAGTAGGAACTAGGTTCAGTGCACGACCCATCAAGACAGGGTACATAAGCCCAATCATTGCCACAGCTGGGGCTTTTCCCTTGTAGTATTTGCAATCCAGGTTAATGACACAGCAGCGTCGTATTTGGGGTGTTCCTTCAGTAACCCGCACCCGAACGACTTTGCTGGTAAAATCTTCATCCCTGACGATTCTCTCGTCAACAAGTATGCCATTGGCCCCTGTGTCAAGGGCTATCTCAGCTTCCTCACCATTTATGGTTTCTAGGCATTTTGGGATCATTTCCAGATCATCATGTTCGATGAATTCCACATTGGCAAGTTTGTGTGGTGGTTCCTCGGCATTTTCCTCATTGGCCCTTTCTGGCCCTGTTTCCACAACATAGGCTGAGTGAGTGGCCAGACGGCTATGTGGGCCGCCGCTGTGTGAGGGAGCGTGGTGGCTCTTAGAGTTTGGCTGAAAACCCTGGGAAGGTGGAGCAGAGTAATGGCCTTTGCCTCTTAACTGCTGAGGCTTAGGTCTTACCGGGTCATCCTTCTTGAGTGTGGGTGCATGGCCGTAATAAGGCTTAGGAGTGTGAGGAGGAGGAGCTGGACGATTGAAGTTCTGCGAGGGGCTCTTGTGCTTCCCGTTCCTGTAATCTCTATTTCCGGATAAAGGACTACTGTCTGGGATTCCCGCTCGAAGCCGAGCAAGCGCAAGCTCATGTTCATGTTGTGCTTGTGCCTCCTTACGTTGTGCTTGTGCCTCCTTACGTTGTGCTTGTGCCTCCTTGCGTTGTGCTTGTGCCTCATCACTTGCTCTCTTCTCCAGCTTATCTCGGCGCTCAACCATCTTCTCATGAGCCCATTCGAAGAGCTTCTGTCTTGGGGAAAAACCATATCTCTCACCCCTAGCAATCAGTATGTCTAGGTAACGCTCCTCATCGAATGTTTTGATGGTTTCCATGTTTGTTTCCTGTGACTGCCTGGTTTCCTAAACAGTCAATAACGAAGTGCCAAAACAACCACAAAAAAAACAAATCTCTACAGTACAGTAGTAGAAAAAAAATGATAGAACCACATCAACACCACAGTTCAAACTTAATCGTAAAAGTGATCTCAAAATCTCACCATAAAAGTGACTCAAAATACAATCAAGTGCAACAGCAGCAAAATGTTGCAAGACAGTGCATGAAACACTGGCAATACAGAATGGCAGTCGTGCCTGCTTAACAGCAATATGTGGCAGTACCTGCGGTTATTGTGCAAATGAAAGGAATGAGCAACACAATCAAGTGCAACAGCAATAAAATGTTGCAAAACAGTGCATGAAACACTGGTAATACAGAATGGCAGTCGTGCCTGCTTAACAGCAATACGTGGCAGTACCTGCAGTTATTGTGCAAATGAAAGGAATGAGCAACACAATCAAGTGCAACAGCAACAAAATGTTGCAAAACAGTGTATGAAACACTGGTAATACAGAATGGCAGTCGTGCCTGCTTAACAGCAATACGTGGCAGTACCTGCAGTTATGGTGCAAATGAAAGGAATGAGTAACAACGAATTTTACCGACTAGCACCCAGTGCCTGAGAGTACAATCAAGTACAGTATAGCGGTCGTGCCTGCGTATGAGCACGTATATGGCAGTACCCACAAATAAAATGTCGTAAGTAATACGAACAAGTACAGTATCGCGGTCGTGCCTGCGTATGAGCGCGTATATGGCAGTACCCACAAATAAAATGTCGTAAGTAATACGAACAAGTACAGTATCGCGGTCGTGCCTGCGTATGAGCGCGTATATGGCAGTACCCACAAATAAAATGTCGTAAGTAAAATTCTGGAGTGTTACCAAAAGGGCACAGATCCTATGCAAAATACACCAACGATAAGCTAACAGCTTACTAGGCAGCCAGATTACACATTTCTACTAGTAATGAGAAAATTTATTTTCATGTGACAACTCAAACACATGAAAGGCTTAGCCTAGGCTCGATAAATGACACCAAAGTTTTTCTTCCAATCAATGAGCAGTCAATGCTTGAATATAAAACACAATTATAAGCAAAAATACTTAATATGCTTTCTCCCAATTCCTAAATCCTAAGGAAATATAAACAATTCCTAACAAGTATCACCCTTTAACGGATATATAAAACACGAATGCTTTAAAACTCAATCTTATCACGCAAATAAATGAAATTTTATATAACACGTCTTCTCGTCATGCAAAATTTCTAAAGTCTGTTACCACATAATCTCATGTAGATTTCCTGAATAGATTGTTTACCACATGGGAAACAAGAAAATATTAGTTACCATTATCAATATTGAAAATAAAGAAAAATTTCTTATCCGCAACGTTTCTAGCGCGAAAATTTTCGTGTGCAGCCTAAGATTCATTCATTTCAATAATCGAGCCAATGGTAATCGGGTTTTCATGTGCAATGTTAAAAAGCAAAATAAAAATAAATTTATAAAATCAGTCTGTCTGTTCGAGTCCCTGTTCGGGCGCCAAACTGTGGGGGGGTTTAGGATGCTAGAGTGTTTTTTTAAGATTCTGTTTTACTAAGGGGACTCAAAGTACCGAGCTCGGTTAAGAGCTCACAAACAGACAGGACAGATATTTGTACTTGAACACCCCATCTATATTACCATTAGTCGGTTAAATGAAACTCAGAATTCAACTTTCTTTTAATTTTGGAAATGCAATGACATTAAAAGAATTGAATTAAATTTCTCAAATTAAATTTTATGAAATGCTGCCTCGAATCCCGGAGGAGGTGAGTATGAGTTCGTTTCCCGGCACCACGGACGTATGCCAAGACTTTGGCCTCAACTCGATGATTACCTCTGTCACACAGGCAGAGTAGAATACAGGACACTGCAAGTTTCAGAAACAGAAATGACACACTGTTTATAATGGGAAACTGAAAGCATGAGCACACATATAATGAGTTTCCAATGTCATTCTACTGGATGAATATATATAGGTTATTCACAGCTAACCAGAAATATTTATGCTACCATAATAGCATACAAAACATTAATTCTTTACTGGTTTTAAAGAAAATAATATATTCACAATAAATGAAGAATAAGCAAGACAAATACAGTACTGTATGTATTCCTTAAATTGTGGGCAACCACAAAAGTTGCAATGCTTATTACTGATATGCAAATAATATGGTAAAACACTCTATTTAGGATAAAGGAAGAATCTACGAGATAAATACAGTATTCATTCACTTTTAGTTATCAAGAACTTTGCAATGAAAAAAAAGGGTGCAAAACCACCTTTTGAGGTATTTGCAACTTATAACTCAAAACACTTTATCCCCAACATATGAAGAATTAGCAAGATAAATACGGTATGCAT